>JAZHYW010036550.1:0-62378 GCA_037355805.1 Ixodes ricinus
TTTTTTTTTAATTTTGACGCGATATTTGTTATTACTTTCAAACACTCCTGTGATAAATCGTAGCAAGATACGTTACAAAACAGTTTTATTGAATCACTTTAAAATCTTCACCCGGATTCGGAAGCGCGTATAAGACTTACGTCATCTTAATTTAAAGAAAAAGCCAAATATTGATTAGTAATTTGTAACTTACCGGTTTCTGTGCCACCTGAGCTAGCAGTGTTGTCATCTTGATTGGCTTTGAAACCGTGTTCTCCCCGGGCTTTCGGAAAGAGATTACAATATACACGTAGTTATTGGTCGAGATATATTTACATTTACGTGATATGCGCTACATTAAAGGGCTACTCACAACGCCAACATTCATATTTTTTCCCGTTGAAACTGGCGAAAATCACCATCAAGCATCATCTTACACAAAAAAACAAAAAAAATCTTAGAAAAAACTTATTTCCAGAAAAAAAAAAAAAATAAAAAGCTAGAATTGCAACGTCGGCTCGAATCAATAACGTGGTTGGAGAATTGTGCAATCACTCCCCTTTTAGACGACATCAACAAGGAAGTGCCATTTAAGTTTCTTTCGCACTCATCAATCACGGCAAAATCAGGCGTGCGCGCCTGCGAATCGGCAAATTAGGCACTTATTCAGCTCTATGCTTGACACATGTGTCCTTTTTAGGTGGTACTTAATTACGTAAGATACCTTCCTTTTTACGGTGAACTTGATCAGGATATATTACTGCCGCCTGAACATTTTGATACAAGAATCAACATCACGAACTTAGGGGCTCTCGTTGACTCTATAAGATTAGTACAGGCCAGGGTCTCAAAACCATGGCCCGTGGAGACGTTTCTGGCGGCCGTTCGGAGGCCGCGATTCTTCCAATGAAATCCGCGGGCGGCATGTACCCGCAGCGGTGTGGGTTTGTATGCACGGACGGCTATCGAACGCCAAAATGAGCGATCCTTAAAGAAAGTAAAGAAAAGGGCACCGCGACGCGCACAAAAAGTGCAAACGAAGATATTAATATTGCATCAAAATGCGAGTATCTCTGCCATAATATTTATTGTACACTATCATCACGAGCATTATATTATTCATAGTTCCCAGCGTGATGTTTGCGAAACTAAATACTATACTCCTTCGCGTTCTCATCTATATTGTGCTTAGTGTCCTGTGCCATAAATCTTGCATGTCAGCCGATATACCGCTTCTCGCTAGCGTTCTGCCCTGTGCGAATATGTCAAAAAACCTACGCGCTTTGATTTGTGCTCGGCGACTTCTCCATTTCATTTTTTGTAATATCAGTAACTTAGTAACCTATATTACGCTTAAAAGTAGGTATCTGTATTCATCCAACTCATATTTATTCTTAATCTTCGCTCTAGTTTAAGTTTCTGGATTTAAATGCATATTTAGGCTTATTCAATTAGTATTTTTTAAGATTATAAATTATCTGAATTTTTTCCGGATCTCAAAACCGCGACAGGTACCTTATCAAACACTTTAAGACAAAACGCGTGGCGACCCCTAGTATAGACCATACCGATGGTACCCTTCTGCAAGTTGCGATCATTGTTTACTGGGCCGGAAAACGCGTTTTAAACATAACCAGGAGCTCTTTCTTTTTGTTTGAAATATTAGGTGTTACGCATGCGTCCATTGCATGACAGGAACTTCTCGCCTAGGTGATGAGACGTTGATAAGGTGCATATTCTCATGACCGGCAAAGAACGACTTAGAAAGTCTATCAGTGGTCTCGCCTCCAGCGCGAGCTGTGAACTTTCAATAACTCTTTGGCGCCTCATGATCTTCGAGCGTGTGCGCGCTCCGCCAAAGTACTGGAGGCCGGGAAACCAAAGAGATGCCCCACCGTTTTCATACTTCTCAGCGACTATACACCTTACCAAAAAACGCTCCTAGGCCGCCGCCATGTTGTTCTTGCTGACGCGATATGGTGCGACTCTCGCGCCACCTATCAGCTGGAAATTTCCTGCCACTCTCTTGGACTGTGGAAACCCGCTCAGCGCGATTCTAAACGTACGTTTCCGGTTTTGCACTCGACGTTTTTTGGACCCTCTTGAAAGTTTCCACCTAATTTTCCTGATGCATGCTGCGTACCCTTTCTGTGTTATCTTCCACTGTGAGAAATAGGGCAAGTAAGTGCCTGCCATTCAAGCGTTTTCGCTCGACATTTACGGGAAACGAAGGAGGGGAAGGACGTCGAACGCCCTTGAAGCGATTTTGCGAACAATGACAACTGTTCTCCCCTCCCAGAGATAATCTGCATAGAGTCCTTCTCAGTCATAACCAAAAATAGTTGTTCGGGTTGGAGTCAATCACGCCCGTTTCTTTGCCTATGGTGCTGGTGTGAAAAAGGAAGCTCTCCCCAAAACGTGCCTCAAAACAACGTCATCTTGGATTCCGTCCGATCGTCAAGATGTGACTGTCGTCGACTGTGACTGTGTTATTTATATATATATTTTTTCAGACAACGCTGCATCGTGTGGTGTACGTACAATATTTTGTTCGAATGTTAACACTTGCTAAATTGTATGTTCGTGTCCTATCTATCTGTAAACACGTTATTTGTGAGCGTGAAAAATGCGTGCCTTTCGACTATCTTCAGTTGCAAATTATTTTGTTTTTGGCAGTCAAGAACATCCGCGTCTGCACCGAAGCACGCTCCACATCGACAACGTTGAAAGAATAGCTCCTCACGTAGAGAGGCTCCACATGGGAGGTTGGCACAAGCCAAGTCTTTCGTGCACAAAAAATATTTGCCTGCAAAAGCCTTTGGGAATTAGATATTTTGTAAGTATATTCGGCTTTCAAGTCTAAATATCATGTAATGCTTTCCTCCTAAACACATAAGCCACATGTAATGCCCAGTGGTGTCGCCAGGGAGAGGCTTCTAGAGCTTCAGCCCTCCCCCCCCCACCCCTCTCCCCGATATCCAGCCCACTCTATATATACCCATGCATTTTGACCCCTCCCCCCTTTGCCTCAACACCAGAGGGAAACACTCGAGAGGGGCTGAGGCGTCAGTTGAAGTTCAGACCCTTAAAGGGAAAGATCAGAACGTTAGGGACAGGAGCACAAAGAGAAGCTGGCAGCGGTGTGTATTTCTGCTTCTTCTCTGCGTGTTTGCTCCCAACGTTCTAGCTGACCTTTCATTTGCAACAATGTACCAACTAGCTTAACTTGAATCCGCTATCCCCTACCCCTCGCTATTGTAACAGGAAAAACAGCAGTGTGTGTAAGTACATATGCTAGTGTTGTGCAGTAGATATTAAGTTCAAAACGAATAGAAATTTCGGCCTAATATTTTCAAGTCGAATATGGAATAGTTGTGTTGCAAAAAGTTTGTCCAAAAAAGTTGTACAACTATTCCATTCCTGAAATAATTAAAATGAAGTTTTGTGAACGAATGAAACGAAGATTCACTCGAGTAGAAGTTTTATACTATAGAAGTCAGGCACACATGTTAAAACTTCTGTTGACAGATGATAGAAAAAGAAACAGCACGATCGAAGAATGCAGCTTGTCAGGACACCGCTGCCTAACATATACTTTTGCATAATAAGCGCCAGTTTAACTTTCAGACTTTTACTGCAATGTAGAGATCTTGGTCTAGTGTCAATATTTCTTTGTAGAAATGTTATGGATGGATGGATGATATTGGCAATGCCTTTTGTAACGCGTGGTAGCTTGCACCACCTAGCCTAAGAAAATGTTTTCCTCCCCTTGTAAACACCCAATTTCTTTTTCTCTACATTCCTGCGACTATAACCGAGCCGGGGAAAAGAACGACATGGCTGACGTTTGGTAGATCAAGCAAATACAAAGAAAAACGCACCCCCGCATTCTTTTTTTTTGGCGAGTGTAGTCGCCAATTTTTCTGTGGTCGACCTTATTGGGGTTCCCTCCAGACCCAGTCCGCACTGAGAGACAGGGTTGAGACTTTGAGCCGGAGTCACGTGAGAGGGAGTTCCAGTTTTCCTTTGTCCTCCCTGTTTCCAGTTGTGCTAGTTGGCTTTACCAATTTCAGTTTCCCCTAGTCTCCTTCACGAACTCCCTAACCTTTTTTTCGTTACCTGAACCCTTTTATAATCCACCCTTCCATCTTCTCCACCAAAACCCAGGGCCCCTCTACGTTTATTATCCCCTCAGGAAGGACAGGTTTAGCCTCTCGCACCTCAATACCAGGTATTACATAGTTTCGGGAGAGCGCCTTTAGAGCGCGCGACACTAGAGCGCCGACGTTAGAGCTCGAGACACGAGGGCGCTGCGACAGTAGCGCGCTTGACACTAGAGCGCCCGTCAACGAGAGCGCATGACCAGTTTAGAGCGCCACACCGGAACGCACGACCAGTTGAGCGCGCGACACGAGAGCGCACCCAATCTGAGCGAACACCGCAAAATGTGTGATGTACCCGCGGCTCCACAGACAGAACAAAATTGTGCGACTCATCGGATTGAAGCATTGACAATATTTGATTGATTGAATATGCCTTTAATAAAATATAAAATAATAAGGGTACAACTCTTTCTAACCAATTGAATACTGACATCGGAGAGAAAAGGGGCAGGGAGTAGGCTGGGGCATATAGGCACCGGGAAAGTTTGCAGTTCAGTGGAGCAGCGAGTCTAAGATTTCTTCACAGTGCTGCGGTGCGCCATCTCGGATATACCAGCAAATAGTTTACTTTTTGCCATATTTGGTCTATTCTTCACAGGCATTTGGGCTCCGATTTATTCGGTGGCTATTTAGACGCGCTTCGCGTAAGTTTAAATGGTATTCTGACGTCCATGTCCGTAATGAAGAAAGCTCACCGCTAAAAAGTATCAGTAAAAAACTCATCGAAGCAAAGCTTAGCGCAATTTTATCGGACGCAGATCTTTCCAGTCTTTTGACGGATACAGGAAAACCTTCGCTGCAAAATTTGTCATATAGAAAATCAAAGAACTAATAAAGCAAGGCTAGCTGGAATGTTTTTAGAGACGCAGCTCTTAGGCACCCGTTTCCGGCTTGAGCAGCGTCGGCGTCGCCGTCGGCGTAACCGCGCGGTGCATGATGGGTAAATTGTAGCGGAAAATTTTCCCCGCTAAATCTAGCGGAAAATTTTCCCCGCTAAATTTAGCGGAAAATTTTCCCTGCCAAATTTAGCGGAAAATTTTCCCCGCTAAATTTAGCGGGAAATTTTCCCTGCTAAATTTAGCAGAAAAGTTTCCCCGCTAAATCTAGCGGAAAATTTTCCCCGCTAAATTTAGCGGAAAATTTTCTCTGCAAAATTTAGCGGAAAATTTTCCCTGCTAAATTTAGCGGAAAGCTTTCTTGAAGTGAGGCGCCAAAACAACGAGGACACGAGGAGAGAAGCAGACAGGACGAGGCGCTAAATGTAGCGGGGCTTTTCCCTGCTACATTTAGCGGAGAATTTTCTCCGCCCCCTCCCTCGAGGTCACATGACCCCAGGCCACGTGACCCCCCCGTGCCTTCCTCCTCCTCAAGAGCTGCGCTCTAATTCGGCGTTACAGGGAGTTGTAAACGGCTTTCATTTTTTTTTCTGCAAAAATGCACGCCACAGATTTATATATTTATTTATTTTTGCCGTCAGCTTTTTGTAGCACTTTTGGTTTGTCACACGCAAAGACTTCGTCGACTCATTTCGCAATATCATCGCTGAATTCCGGGGCAGAAATCCCTGACAATTTTACATAAAATACGCGATGCCCGAACGAGTGGTCGGTCCGATCGGGCGAGTCGCGCTGGACTGGTTGTGCGCTCTCTTAACGGGCGCTCTAAGGACGCGCGAGCTAATGTGTTCAGTCACTCCCGCTGCGCTATCCGCTAGCCGCTACGGCCTCCGCTATATGTAGCGTAGCGGAACCACCATTTTAAGTTTTAGCAGAACGTTCGCCACCCGCTATGAATTACAGCGTTACGAGAGCTAACGCCACGCCACTAGCGGCTCTTTCGGACACTAAGGCTTGCGTAAAACAGATTTCTAAAGCAATTCTTCGCAATTGTTTGATTAACGTCGTTATCTTAATAGAATATTTTGTTCTTTATTGAATAACGTGCTAATCGTTGCTTCTTTTGTAAGGAAATGTCTATTATGTTTGTAATTGAATACGACTGACGGCCAAGTTGTCCAAGCCAATCCGATATGAGCCAAGCGCCAAAGCCACCGAGAAAAATCTTCAAAAATAGATGACAACAACCGTAGCTCTTCTGTTGTGTCGTTGTTCACCGAAAATGAAACGCCACGGAAATCCCTCATATCCGCCTGCTCGCTCGCTTCCTTGGTCGGTTTTGTCCTCACGACAAAGCGGCCGAGCAGGAGGCCGCACCCTTCGCTCACAGCACCACGGACTGCGAAGCTTTTTCTTCTTCTTTTTTCTTTTTCCGTGGCAGTATTTAGCATGTTCGCCATCAATCGCTACCTGTTGCAGTCGTGGAACGGCTTTGTCGCGGCTACTTCTTGCAGCAGCAAGATATAATCCACCCCTCAGAACCACGATCGCGAAGCGCACAGACCTGACAGGCGCGGCGTGGCGGCCATCTTGAATTGAGTCCCTCGCTGGCTCTCCCTTATCTCGCCAAGTCTCGTTCTCGCGAGACCCACGCTAGCGCGCCGCGCTACGCGCCTCGCTATTTTGGTCTGATAGCGCGCCTCCGCTAGCCTCCGCAGCTCCGCAATGTTTCCGCTAGCAGCGAGCATGCGCAGTAGCGTCGTCGCTCTAGCGTATAGCGTAGCGGCGTCCAACGTCGCTGCGCTCTAATGTCGCTGCGCTCTAGCAGCGCTCTAACGTGGCGGCGCTCTAGTTTCACGCGCTCTGACGTGGCGGCGCTCTGGTTTCGCGCTCTAACGTCGCGGCGCTCTGGTTTCGCGCGCTCTAACGTCACGGCGCTCTGGTTTCGCGCGCTCTAACGTCGCGGCGCTCTAGTTTCGCGCGCTCTAACGTGGCGGCGCTCTAGTTTCACGCGCTCTAACGTCGCGGTGCTCTGGATTTCGCGCGCTCTAACGTCGCGGCGCTCTAGTTTCGCGCGAGCTAACGTCCCGACGCTCTAGTTTCGCGCGCTCTAACGTCGCGGCTCTTTAGTTTCGCGCACTCTAACTTCGCGGCGCTCTAGTTTCGCGCGCTCTAACGTCGCGGCGCTCTAGTTTCGCGCGCTCTAACGTCCCGACGCTCTAGTGTCGCGCGCGCTAACGTCGGCGCTCTTGTGTCGTGCAGTCTCAGTGTTATACAGCCCATAGTTTCGCTCTCCATTCTCCATATGCCACAAACTGTCGCTATATCTTCGAAGTTTGCCGTATAAGTCTTCGTTCTCAGTACCCCAGTTCTGGCCTCATACAAGAAAGAACTCCCCCGGGAATTATCAAACAAAACTTTTTCCTTATTTCCTGTTTCTGCAACGTATACATAGTTAAGGCTGATTTTACAGCGGAGCTGTCAAGGGCTAGTTTCCCCAGCTTCGTGTCCGCCGGATTAGAAATGACGACACCGAATTCTAGACAGCTACCACCATCTATGAACGATGGCGGCAACCAGACAACTGGTTGCCGCCGTCGCTCTTAGATGGCGGCAACCTTTCTTCGGAGGAAGAAGAGTGGGAGTGGAACGAGCGGCGATGTGCGCAGCAGCGCGAATTGTTCCGCAACTGCCACGAAGCCGCTGTCGCCTAAAGTTCCACTGTGTCGAGCGCTTCAGATTCTCTTGCAAAAGAAGAGCAGATCGCTCGTCTGGAAAGCCGCCACCGAGAACAGAAGCTACAGCTCCGCGGCCCTTCCTCCTTCACCAGAGTGGAAAGGCTGAATGTTTCTTTTTTCCTGCATATTTCCTTCCCACGTCTCTCTCTCCGTATCCTTAACTCTGTTCTCTACTGACTTCGTTTCCCTGCCCGCCTGTAGAAATTGGTTTCCGAGCTTCCGAGTCCGTTTCTGTCCAATTTGTGTTCAAGGTTTTCATGCGTAGTAACTTATATACCTTAGCTGCCCACCTCACCTGCTCCATATCAGTTATTCTTTGGTGAAATCCTTACTTGCTGCCTCCTGCACTCAAAGGATGCCCAACCCATATCCCCCTGTACCCCTCTATTTGGTGTGCAATTACCATGTGCCCCTAAAGCTAACCTGCCGCCACTCCTTTGCCTTACCTCTAAGCTTGATTGTACTTCAGATTTCATACACAAGACTACATTACCGAAAGTCGACCCCGATACCATTACCCTCTTCATACTCCCCTCACAACTTCGTATTTATTAAAGCTTCACAGTGCTTTATGTTTTATAATAGCGGAATTACTTTCTCCTGTTCTTTATGACAAGTATCTTCGTGTTCATTCAGATAAAGTGCTACCTCTATTGCAGGGTTGCTGTTTTTAACGTCCTTTCAGATAGCAAGGGCTTCACATCATTTTCATCTTGAAGTGCAATTTCCTTGTCTTGACTGTCATTCAATTTTGTATCAATAAATTCTGGTTATGAGGAACACTATGCTTTATGACAATATCTGACATAGAGCATAGCCTTAAACCATATAGCATCGTCGTTTTGAAAGATAAGTAGCCACACACAAAAATAAAAACAAGTCACGTAAAAATAAACTTGCACATGCCATGAACAAATGTCCTCATGACGAAAATATTTCTATAGCTCCACTTGAGGACGCTTCAATTTGAGTCGGCCTAACTACATCGTAAATACCAATACCTTAGTGATGTATTTTCTGTGTCAACTGCAATTTCTGTGCAGGGTAAAAGCGGAGAGTGCTATGTTAGCATTGACCTAGGCCTAGAACGCGTTCCAGCTAAATGCTAATGCAGCACTTTTTCCAGTCTGCCGTGCACTGACTTATGAGAGGTAAGAGAATCTAGCACCACTAATGCCATGCGATTTGGGAGGTGTTGAACTTAAAGTGAGTGGTATGATAATAATGCAATATAAATGCAAAGGTGCAAGCTAGCTGGACAATAATGACGAAAATAATCCCTGTAGAAGGGGAACAAGAGGGACAAAGGACAAACCCAAATCTCCACACATAGCTAGTTGACTGGTGCGCAACCGAAAAAATCCGCCTGGTCAGGTATCAAACCCGGGACCTCTCCATTTCCAGTGGAGCGCTCTACCAATTAAGCTAACCAGGGTTAGACGTCAGTAGAGCAAACAGGTTTTATCAGCTGCCACCAGTCTAACACAAGAAAGGTGAAGCTTGCAATTTAAGGTTATGATTATAATGCAATTAAATACAAAGGCGCAAGCGAGCTGGACATGAATGACGAAAATAATCCCTGGAGAAGGGAACAAAGACTTCTCCAGGGATTATTTCCGTACATGCAAAAGCATTAGATAAAACTGAAATGAAACTATACTAAAAAGGTAAACAATAGTCAAAATTATGCGAAGAAATTATAACATCAGAGTTGCGTTTCGAGCGGAAGGGAATCCAACGACATGAGACCGCTATGGTGTATATAGTGCTGTAAAACATAAAAACGGGGCCTTGTAGCCGTAGGCTTGCGGGCCGCATCCCAGCAAGTCGAGGCCCGCGTGTTTGAGACCCCTGCAGTGGACTGTTTTATCGGATATGTACAAAATAAAGCTATGAAAATAAATTGTTAATGTGCTACAAAACTATGTTAGCTCTTTAAATTACCACTTCTGCTTCCTCAACTGCTCCAAAAATCTCAGGTTTTTCTCCCGCCCTTTAAGCTGCTCCTAGGAAGTGATGTTAATTTCTGACTGTGATTAATGTGAACTGGGTTTTTGAAAGACGGGACCTGAGGTTATGTTTGTTGTAGATGAATGTATGTTGGTCCAATGCCTCCATATCTGCCCGGGCAGGGTGGAATCGACCATGACCTGTTGGGCATGCATTTCTGGCTTTAATGCAAGGCAATAAAGGCACCCGTGTTAGAGTCTGCATTCAGCAACCACATCTAGGAGTTTGATTTTACAGTGCTCCCCAAACTAATGCCGCTCGGAGATGGTTCCTTTTTACGGTGTTTGCTGCTCCTTGGCCTTACCAGTCGAACCACGCGGTGAAGTTTGGAGTGCACGGAGTATGACCTAGCCTGCGGAAGATAATCCAGCTGCTGCAATGACCAACGTAGCTTCAATTCGCTAAAACCAATATTTGGATAACTGGTTTGTGGAGTTAGGTTTAGGGAGTACGCACTGTACCTGTTTCAGCTAGTCTGTCATTGGTTACTTGCCTCTGCTCTAGAGGATAGGCCTCTTTTTTGTTAGAAAGGTTTTACTTTATGATTTGTCTTAATTTTCAACCTTTGTTTCAGGCGTGCCCCGGAGTCCATCCCGTCGCAGTGTGTCCCGGTATATGGACTGAGCGCTGCAGTATACCTTTGAAAATGAGAGTTAGAGGCAGAGGTCTCTTAGAAGCTGTGAGATTTTGTTTCTGCCGGGCATGGGTTTTCGACCTTTAGTGCTTTTTGTTAAATATCATCGCACATTTGTTTGTTTCTGGAAGTTTTAGGTCTAAAGCACTCAAATCTGGGCTGTAGTGAGCACATAGGCCTGCTGAAGTCCCTTGAATTCAAATAAAACCAAAACGATCTGAAGCTGCTTTTCTTCACTTTGTTCTGCCTGTGTAATGCGTTAAACGAATACATCAGCATTTAAGCTAGCATTATTTTTGCTTTCTTCGGCACCCATAGTGTCTGAAGGTCGATAAACCCATGCCAAGGTTGTTTTTTTATTTATAAATGTAGTAGTCATTTTACTGCTACATAATTTATGCCCGGTGTTTTTTTCACTTAGGTGTTTGATTTTTTTAGTCAATTTTATATTTCTGGAGGAAAAACTTCCATTGAAATTAGCTGTCTCTTGGTAGGCCTGTCTCTAAGATTTCTTATTCTTGAATTGATATATAGGGTGCCTATAAGAAGATTTCAGTGCAGTGAAACGACCCAGAGAAATCAGCTCCTGCATGTGGAAAGCTCGATTAAAGTTTCATCGAGTGTGAATTTTTTCTTCCAGAAATTGCAAGGCGTAGCTCCTTCACATGAAAAATTAGACCAACAAACTGGCCAGTGCCAATAGCAGTCATGTATGCAGATGACAGAGTTAGCGATGGTTTGAAGTCCCGATAGGCACAACGAGCAGATGCAAGAGCGCCGTCTGCTTACTGTTCTTAGATGAAAATGACGTCACCGTTTACAACCATTGCTAACTCTCTCGTCTGCAAACATGTTCACCCGTTCGTCCTGGGAATTTGGTTTTTTTTCACAGAAAGGAGGCGAATATGCTTGTACAATCATTTCGGGTATTATGCACATTCAGTGGAAGCTTACACTTTTAATGTGCAGGCACAAACGTTTTCGGGCTCGTTCCGCAGCACTAAGAGCCATTGTAGATAGGCATCTATTTATGGTAGTCATGTTAAGTTTTGGCAGATTCAGTGTCATGTTGCCGTATTTCGTATGGCATTTGTAATTTTTTTAGTTCCAGTCTTGTGTAGTGCTAAGTAATACGTTTCTCAATGAATTGCTAGTTCTTATCTTCAGATTGCTGGCGTAACGTTTTTCGTAAAACAGTGATGTTGGCGGTTAAAGCTTGCGCTAAAGTTCAACGAGTGTTGCTCGCATATCCAGTTTTCATAGGCATCATTACCATTTAGGTTGGGGTAGGACATGATGTTGCTTTTATTGGCAACAAGGGCTTGCTTTTTTCAAATAAAGGTGTGCGAATTTTCAGATGTACTGCAATATTTCCACATTTTAGCCGTGAACGGGAGTGAAAGGTCTGCGGTGTTAATACCTTCCGGTTTTGAAAAGACACTTCGTGCAACTATTCAGAAGAGATATCTCTTCAGACAAGCTGCAATGTCTGTTTCAGAGCAGGAAGCCATTAGAAGCCACAAACCTTTCACTCACTATTTAAAACTGAAAGGTCTTACTACTAGAAAACTCGTGATCAAAAGTGTGAACATTCGTCCACAAAGGGTCGAATGTTAATCCCTCATTACTATAAAATTCATCTCTAAAACTGTCAAAATTGATCCTTGAAGAGACGAAATTTGCTGCCTGAATACCTGAACACTTCTCCCTAAAAGCATCAAATTCATCCACAAAGAGGATGAAAGTTACTCTATCGCTACTATAAAAAATAGCTACCTGAAGGTGTTAGAAATTGATTCTTAAAGGACGAAAGTTACCCCCTAACTTCTATCAATTTTTTTTATTAAAGTGTCAGCTATTGGTTGTCAAAGTGACGGAAGTTACTCCCCCTTCACTACAAATGTCATCCCTCTAAGTGCCAAAATTAATTTCCGAAGGTACGAAAAGTTAGTCACCAATCAAAAAGTTACATCCCAATAAGAGTACATTGATTATCAAAGAAATCAAAGTTACACTTTCAATTGTGGACACGACGGCGCTTAAGGGATCATAAGTAATACCCTGAAGAGTTAAACCTAGTCCTTGATGTCCTGCTGTAGGTTCAAAAAACTCCGTTTAACGGGTCAAAACTTCGACCTAAGGAGATCAATGCAAAGAAACTAAAAGAACAGGGATGGACTGAACTGGGATTTTGCCCTTTTGGGCGATCACTCTCGGTTACATCGGCTAATTAGTCCCACAAAAAAAAAACCGAAGTACTACTCCTTTTTTTAAGAGTGATAGTCAGTTTTTTTATTTTCTTACGATGAATGACATTGATAGCTAAACGAAGTTACTCATACCTTATGCCGTAGAAGTGGTGCATACTATGAAAATTTATTTATTTCAGTTACCCCACAGCGCCCGTGAGGGCATTATAGTGGGGGAGGGGCAAAAAAGGCGAATGACGCCACAGCAACGCTCTGATCGACTGAACCCATGCAACAAAAAGAACCCAGTGCAACAAGAAAATATCACTAACACGAACCCAGTGCCAACTAGAGCAACAAAAACAAAACCAGTACAACAAGAAAGATCACTAACAGATCAACCCAGTGCAAAGAAAGAACACTAACACACCATTATACACTGTTCTAAACAAGTACAATGGGATACGTTGAGCATTAAAGGCTAAAGAAAGTATCAAACCAACGTGAGCCATCGTTTTCTGAGACTAGCTCTTCCGGTAGTTCGTTCCAGCGCTGAATAGTGCCTGTGAAAGAAAGAATGCTTGAAGATGTCAGTTTTTGTTAAGAGAATAATTAATTTTCTTTGAATGACCATGTCTGCGTCTGGATTTAGGATCACGTTTGGATTTAGGGCCGTATACTTAAATACTACTCGACTCCAACTCTACTCAATCAAGTGAAGACCAGTGCACACGTCAATTTGAAGGGCATTTGGCTTCACATACGCTTCGTGGCGACCAACTCCACGGAATAATTCTTTTTGATATCATTCTGCACTCCACCCTTTTCGGGAATGTCTGGAGGCGAGGTTACATCAACATCTTTTGTCTATAACATCATTTTGGTGCAAAAATATAAATATATGGGTTCGTTATCTTTAAAGGAATGTGCGTTACTAACATTGAATTGGTGCATTTCAGGCTTTCCTGTAGCCAGCATGAACGTTTTAGTTGTTTTATCTTTATACAACAACAAGCACCTTCCAATTTGTCAATGAAGCAAAAGAACAGCGGCAGTTTTAATCATATTGTATTACAGCTGAGACTGCGGTGGATGAAATCGAAGACTTTCAGTAGAAGGAACAGACACAGAGAACGTGTAATACAACATGATTAGCTACCACCAGCTCGCCTGCACTCTGCCGTCTTGGCCAGGTTTGTTTGCCAAAATTCAACTACGTGTAAGCCTTTGTTTATTTGGTCTCTTAGAAGGCTATCTTCCGCACCATGTCGTTTCAACTGTATAGGTTTCTAACTAGCACAGTTATTGTCTTTTTTTGCATCATCCGAAATGCAGCAGTAACTAAAAACATAGCTAGTACTGGTGCCCAGTTGACGACGGCTCGCATATTTGATATACTTGTGCTGGCGTGAAACTACAGTCACATGACTCTAAGAGCACAATTAATGTGGCAGTGTCAATTGTAACCCTGATATTGAACATGCTTATTTCAGTGCGAGCTTGAAATTTCTCTTCGGTACGTTCATTTATGTTTGTTAGTGTGGGCTCGAAATCTTATGTATGCCAGAAGAATAGCTGCTGCTGATGAACCTATTAAAATGCTCTAGCATGTTTTCAGAGCTTTATGAAGATACACCACATGAAAAAAGATAAGGCCTGCAAACAGTAGCGTTTGTCTACGTTTTCTAAACATTACGTGTTGATGCGACCACAAGTCACAAGGACATCCAATGCTTTGTATGTCGCCTGCACATCTACTCACTTAACCGGTTTACAATGCCGGAAATACAGATGTCCCGGTGTCTCGCGATCGAAACTCGGCGGAAGCCCTTATAATGTTGATTAAAAATACGTTTATTGATGCATGACCAGTACGACCATCGCTCTCGTCTGAGGTAGTCAAGTGGTCATTTGATACTGTATCGATGAACCTTTAGCAATAAGGAAAATGCACCCGTCTAGCAATTTTAGATCCCACAGTGTCAAACAATGAATTTTACTGCATAAGTTCAGTTCATAGAAGTATGGCATCACAACTTCCAAGTCTGCCGCGTTCTCCGGTAATTAACGAAACGGTGGTACAACGTGCTGGCAATGAGACGCCACACTTGCCGGACAACCCGGAACATTGTGGGTTGCAACACATTTATCAGGTCGCCGGTTATCGTGCACCTGAATGTCCCAGTGCCGTAGAACTGCAGTGCAATTAAGAGCTGGAGCATTGGAGGGACCGGCAAGCCATGACAGTTCTGGCACTGCTTCAGCGGCACACTTTGGCAGGCTCCTTACTGAAAAAACAGTAAAGACTGAATCATGGAACAAAAATCAAACATGCATTTGTTTTGCTGAAAACCTGAAATCCAGTTTGCTGATAATTTTCTAGCAAACTGGATTTCAGGTTTCCATCAAGAAATTCAGTTAGATTTTCTGTTCCATAATCCAGTTTATACTTGTTGTTTTCCGTCACCGTCGCTGTCGTAAAGTAGTAGCGTGCAAGAAATTTGCAATCGTTGAACACCTCCATCGCGTTCAGTCGGTTTCTTAAACGGCGCCGTGGCATCTGGAATGTTTCTTCGCTGTGGTGCAGGTGTTTGTCGAGTTATGATGACCAAATTCACAAACTCGGTGAACCATGTGTTGGCCGCAATGACATCCCAAGCACCAACTTTAATGTCTATGAAAAATATCGAGGTAGCCCAGAAGCTACCTGGAGAGCTCTAAGAAGATTGCTGAATATTTATTTAGACGAGTGAACTTGCGATTCGTGTTCGAACTGTGAAGCCCAAAAGCGTCCTCAAGTAGAGTTTAAATGGAGTTTCGAGTCGAGTGGCGTTTATAAGTTGGGCCATTATAATACTAACATCTGTTGAACAAGCGTACAGTCGTGTAATAAACACTAAAGTGCTGCACGAAAAAGGTTACAGGATAAGATGCCGAGGAGCACACTCCACAATGCCCATCTAGAGTTGAGGTTCATGTATCATACCTCAAGGCTGGTGATATATTCCACACTATAGACATATATACCACAGTTAGCTTTTATTTGCGAGCTCTAGATGGTAGTGGGCAATCATGAAAATTTGCTAAGCTTAACTTGATGCTAGGAGTGCACTTACGCATCATGATAAAGTAGAGCATTGCAAAGACGGCCAGCAGAAGGAGAAGAAGCAGGAGTGCCGTGTAGTCATCACCACCACCAGTCTCGCGCTAAAGCATCAATATCACAACATTGGGGAACTTTAGAACGTAGAAATAATATTAACAAATGTTATGTAGACATGGAAAATTACACATGGCCGTTTGGGAGCGCCGTCGGATCGACGTTTCTGGAGCGCGCCTATTTCACTGGGCAATCGGGATCGAGACGGACGTGTTATACTCGTCGTTTCGGATCAGCTCCCACTCTAGATTTCGATCCTGATCCGAGAAAACTTCCTCCGCCGATTTCGGCGGATTCGACCGGAAGCCAGCTTGGTCAGCCCCCGGCGCATACACATGACTTCCTTTCTTGACGGCCATCTCGCCTCGGAAAAATTCGTAATGGCCGCTCGCGAAGTACCCTCGCTTCACTGCTGCTGCTGCTTGATGACAGTTCGTCGTCAAGTTGCTCGAGCAGTTTCTCCAGCAGCAGCGGCTCGATTAGCAGCGACGAGCGACGACGAGGATTGCTTGTAAGTCCCGCATGAATTGACTGCCTTTCCGGACCTCCGCGGAAGATGCCGAAAATCGAGACGAATCTGGACTCCGTTCATGAGTATTCTAATGAAGAGGAAAGTGAGCTACGACGATGCACATCGCTCATTGACATGCATCTTTCATATCATGATTAACTTCGCTCGAGCGTTCAACACGAGCTGTTAGCGCCGCGAATGCGAAAACATGTGCTTCGAGATCCGGGAGCGCGGGAAGTGGATTCCGGGAAGGCATCCGCCGATCCCGGAGGAGTGGTCATGGTGGACGGGGGATCCAGAGTGGGAGCGATTTCGTTCAGATCGTGTTCTCTACCTCTGATCTAATCTACCGATCCCAGTGAGCTCCAAAACGACCAGTGGAATTCGCCATTATATCACAAAGTTCTCGCGACATTTCTAGTCATCCAGACACCATCTAGAGCGTGTGCATAAATTATTTTATATTGTATATGCGCGCACAGTGTCCATGTTTTTCTATTAATGGAAGGACGGAAACCCATTACTTTCGGAGACAAATATTCCTATCTTAGTTGCTTTGTATCACTCGCTAAACAATTTATTCGATGCACTTGTTTTGCAAATCATTTTAGAGAAAACGGCATGAAATGCTGTTTATGCCATTATCTGTTCCCGTGCAAACTACAGAACAGTGTAGAGTACGAAGTAAAAGGCAGAAAAAAAAAGCAGTCTTAAAATATTAGGGTAATGGTTCGATTTTCCAGAAATTAATATTGGAATCGTGCACGACCAAATGCGTCACTTTGGTAGGCATTCCACGACTGGCCAAGCGTCCACTTTTGTTGGATTAATTTAGATTTCATCGGTGGAAACAAAAGTAATGTCAGGCTGTCTACTTCTTCGATGTTGGTTTAAGAGAGCGCTTTCTCCAGGCTTGCACCGTTATGTCTTACGCACATCATCAAACATTAGTAGCCGGGATTACAACTACTCAGGTCACGGCGAGGAAAATAATGGTCGTGATGTCCCAGATGAAAGCGATAAGGTGGCGTCACCGAAACATCTCGCCGCTTGTATACACAAAGGTCACTGGATCCTGGGAAAGTAGCGCCAATGCCTTCCCTGCCTGCTAGCCGAACAGAAACACATACTATCATACAGAACTACAAAACCTCTCAAGGTGATTGGCTGGTCGGTTTCCGTTGTCATGGCTAATCGCCATATTGGCCTCGTCATATCTTCGAAGCTTCGAGGGGTCGTTCTAAACTAGTCGCACCAAGATCGCCATAGAGCAACATCGTACTAAAGGTGCTACTCGCCATTAGAAACGTCTTTGGTACTGTGTATGCAATCAACTTGTCGATCGCGGCCATCTTCACGGATCTCTTTTAATGATATTGCTCTTCTTGCGTATTTCAAAACAAGAAAATTATTTTTGAATTCCTCCAAGCACCGACACAGCATGTGGTGGCGGTAGGAAGAGGTACGCTTGTTTCGCCTGTGTGTCAATATCAAAATTTCGGTATACAAGAATCGTCTGTAGAAAGCTACTCGTCACCAGCAAATGTAAATTGAGACGCCAAGAACGGAGAGGTCAAGGAGAAACTTCTCCTTTCCAGAGCCCAAACGGCGAACAT
Source organism: Ixodes ricinus (assembly GCA_037355805.1). Lineage (NCBI taxonomy): Eukaryota > Metazoa > Arthropoda > Arachnida > Ixodida > Ixodidae > Ixodes > Ixodes ricinus. The sequence goes on from JAZHYW010036550.1 coordinate 17,837, forward strand.
ACGGGGAGCTTGGCGCTACTCTCTCAGGATCCAGTGACTTTAGTATACACCGTTCCAGCTTTTACAAGTCCTCAGCCCAACGTGCGATTTCCTCAGCCCAGCACGCGCATGTTCGTCGCTTCGGAAAGCGAGTAAATTACGCGCCATACGCACGAACGCAGAAAATGGAACCAGTTAGGAGCCCTTTTGCGAAAGTCAACCTGGCGGCAGCCGGTGCAGACAGCGTCGCTGTGGTCGGCCCACCACAATTGGTCGAATAATGACTATGACGTTAGCAAAGGATGTCTCATCGACGAAAATAGGGAATGGAAGAACTGCTTTGACAATTTGGCAGTGTTGCTTTGACGAGGCACTTTGTTTCAAGCTTCGCCATGCCATTACGAACACCATCGACTTCGTTGTTCACAAGGTAATGACGGCGAAAGGTAACCAAACGAGGCGCCACCAGGAAACATCTCGCCGCTAATAGTCGGTGACAGGTCCAGAACGTAGCTCAAGTTCGTCCCCTTGCGTCGGGGCAAAGTTACAAGAACTACTCGGTTGGGAAACTGCCATAGAGCCTGCTCTGAAAAAGTGGCGCCGAGCCTTACTCCAGTACCGAGCTAATGTCGATCGCGACGCTGCCATTTCTCCCGCAGCGGCAACTCCGTGAACTGCACGGCTGCACTTACTGGTTCCGTCGAGTCACGGAAGGGCCGGTGGCGCCATCTCGCAGGGCCATCTTGAAGTAGCCATATAAAGTAACTTTCATTTTTCAACTCGTCGCTAAACGGTGGCGCTGTTATCGTATTTAGCTCGGTCTCGGTGGACGCCAGCGGCCCAGGATTCAAGGGCGAGTTTTCCAACAGAGAGTTTTAGTAACGTTGCGTCGGGGTTTGGCTGCGCGTGCGCCGAGGTGTTGTCAAAGCCAGAAAGCTCGCGCTGAAGGCTGGGCATCTGCAGCCTTTTTAACTTGTCAATGACCGCAGAAATTATTCATGGGACGCCATCTGCTTTTGGAATTGTTCTCAACGCACGCTCAGAACGATTCTCGAGGACAACTTCTTCTGGCATTTCAGAAGAAGCGAACGCCGCGCGTGCACAGCTTTGATCAGTGCTCAAGGTGCGCGAGCGAACGGGTACCCGTGGCTTTGGCTTAACAGCCTGCGAGCAATGCACGAGGTTGCGCTTTCAACGTTTATTCCACACGATCGAAATTGTTGTTCTCAGGAAACGGACGGGAGCTAGTCGTGATCGTGCGCTGTGAACAACGTCCAACAAACAATATGGCTTTCCGTGAGTACCGCTTAAAACATAAGGTAATATCTCTTTCTTTTAAGTGTTCGTGGATGATCTTTTCTTTAAGGTACACCGTCATATGTATATGAGCAGTCATGTTCCAAGTCCCGTAGGTATTGTAAATATTACACTCTTTGTCGTATCAAGAAATATACGTAATATATTGATAGCTCGTCATCTTTGGCTTCAACACGACATCCACGCTCTTTCGGCCTTTCGACTCTGAAGAAACCAAAACTGCGATCGCATGTTTGTGCCAACTGTGTATCACTCTTACCACACAATGATGACTCTCGTGCAAACAGAACCTACAAGCATTGCCACTCACCCTGCTTTTCTATCATTGAAGGATGTTTCTTTCTGCTCCTTTTTCCCGGTTTGGCTGTAAGTAGACATGGTCTGCGGAAGAGAGACATTTTGAGACTAGGATATTGCAAACAGTGGAAGATGATTCGCGAAATAAGGGCTGTGTACAGTTCAACAGAGCGAACATCCCGGCTCTTTTTCTGTGCCTTCGTGTTAATTTGACAAACGAGGTTGACCTTGTTTAGCATATCTGCACTAGCATTGCTAAGTCACGGCTTGTCACTGTGTGTTAATTCACCAAGTGCGTAAATTCGCACCGCTGCTTGGAGCACATGGCGCGGAAGCTCGCGCTGCAGAAACCAGGGATCTTGGCCTCAATCCCCAGCCCCGTCTGTTCCCATCTGTGGCTCTAATCTGGATACTGGGCAAAAAAAGTCGCGAAGTCTCCAGATTAAAGCCCCTGGATGAGCGTCATACCGGCGCACGGTTGTATGCAACCACTTAAAACGCCCAGGCTTGCATTCGTACTGCAGACTAAACATTTCATCTACAGCAGAGACACCTACCGCCATTGGGTCTAACTTTCCGCTTTAAAAACATACGCACAACAAATATACCTTTGATTCTTGGAAAATGTCACCGGCAATCAACAGCACAAGACAACCGGTGTGTCTTGAGCTTGACTACACGAGCGGTCAAAGCACTTTCCAGCTCTGTTTGTTCGACAAAATGTTGAGAAGTTTCGGCAAAAAACACAAAGTACTCACTCACGTTCTACAAAGCCATGATCGACAATCAGAGGCTTTCAAGCGAGGAGCTCTTGTAAGCGCAGATGGTGTGCAAGCGCGTTCACTAGAAAACCCTAACAAAACCGAGATTTCTGAAGACGATAGACTCCGCTAGAATAAGTTATTAACGCCAAACGTTCTTTGGCTCGTCAAGGGGGCGGGTCGTGGGGGGGGGGGTGCAGATTTAGGGGAGACCAAGAGACTGATCGCGAAGTTCAGCGCTCGTTGGCTGGTGGAAAGGTCACGTGATCAACGATGATTGACCGATTCCAGTGAGTAGGGAGGTTCTAGAAAACCACCAGGTTTAAAAACCCGACTGGAGCCAGTATCCTCATTCTAAGAACTGCTCTCATGTTTATATGCCACGTGTTAAGTGATCTCACGAAGAGCTTAGTGAGCGTAGGCGCCAGGCTCGGTAACTTTCCGGGCGATCCTGGAACGTTTCACGTAAACACAATTTCCCAACAGTTTGCTACACAATATTTTGTCTTCAAAATGAGACTGTCTTTGCGGCAGGTAATTTCCGCGTGCATGAGCGACGCTGCAGACGATTTGAGAGTTCTATATAATAATCCCGATAGTCTTCAGTCTTATCCCAGGCAACGTTTATAATGTCTTAAGTCCAACTGTGGCTTGCATGCCGCAGAAGTCACTTAAACAGTCCAGGTAGTATTTACACCCGTGGCAACGCCCGAGGGCTGCGAGAGAAACAAGCTTTGCATAATGTACGAGTGTGTGTTCATATAGGACTCGTCAGACGGTTAGGTTAAGTGAATGACGCCCACCCGTCGTCTTTCTTGATTTGAGTGGTTTAAAAACTCTACCCTTTGAAGATGATTAACGTTGGAACGTTTGTACATGGTGTTTCACGAGACGCCGGCCAAACTGCTCCCGCAAAAAGTACGCATAGCAAAAAAAAGTGTTCATGTTATTGGTTTGTGCCCCCCTTCATGCCTTCTGTCCCTAAGGTGTCTGGAATGCCCCAAGGCACTAAGCTGACTGGCACGCGTCTTCGGCTGGTGTGTTTACCATCCTATCCCGCCGATGCATCAAAGGTGGTCCGGAATCGGCAACAAATTAGTTCACAGAAAGACATGTGTCACCTTGTCGGTTGTCGCGATCCTGGCGTTTGGTATCGGTAGTTCTGGCACTAAGTAGAAGCGAGAGCGAGTACCGCTGTCGTCGCGGCGTCGCTAGCTCTGGCTGCTGAAGCTTTAATTGACTACCAAGCTGAAGAGCGACCTGCAGTAGAAGAAGTGTCTGTCGCATACATTTCCGCTGTAATAACACCGCCAGGATCGCGACCGACGACATGACATTTCAATGACGTCATCAGTTGGCAATAAAAAAACAAATTTTTAGGGCGTGAGCGCACCATGTCGAAGATGTGTTCCGGGCACGTTATTATCACCATGGCGCCATCTGTGAGCTGGCAGCAGCGCCACAGTGGAAATGACCATTGAGTTAGTTGGAAATCGGGTTCTAAAGGAAATTTATCAGTCAAGAAATATAAAAATTTAAGGAGCCAAGTTTCCATTTACGACTAATCAACACCCATGAAAACCGTGACAAAATGTGCAATCCGCCCATTTGTGTTTGTAATTTCTAACCTAGCCCGTAATTGACAGGCGGCGCTAGTGCCCGCATATGATCCGCTCCGTAGGATTGAATCGCGTATCCCGAAATATAGTCATCGAATTGGTTAAATAAGCGTTGCGAGCGCGTTGCTTTTTATCTATTAGATCTCGAATCCATTTGCGCACAGGAAAGCAGCACTTATTTCTGACAAAACAAATGTAGATTGGCGAAAAGCTTCTAGGGCAAGTAAACAGGCCCGGGAAGAGGAAGGGGGGGGGGGGGGAGAAAGAAAGGGAGCAGCACTAATTAAAAAAAATTGCAAATTGCCGACAACCTTTTAGGTGAAGTAAAAGCGGATTTAGCCAAAACCATGTGTCACCGTGCATTCGGGTATCCTTTGCAAATACCAAACGGCACGCCACCGCTTCGGTTTTAGAGTTCATTTGGTTGCCCTCGTCTTCTCATTCTTGGCTGGCAACTTAAATTGGCATGCCTAGTCTTACCCGACTGTATAAGTTCCTTAAATAATTGTTGCACTTACCTTACTAGGTCTGCGACTGGAATGGAATGTCAAGCGGTTTGTTACGCGCCAACAAGCAGAGCGAGACGAGCCGTTCTTGTCTTCTTCGATTTGTCTCGCCTGCATTGCTGAGTGTAGCTCGGGGATTGCGGAGCCAACCCCTCCTGTATTCGCGGTGAGAAGCTCGCTAGGGGCGCTTCCGTTTTCCTCGCTATCCCTTTTTGGTGCCACCATATGTGCAGCTCGCCAGAGAAGAAAGACAATCAGAGTCTACTCCGCCAGCCCCTTATCGTATCTACTGATAATGTTACAACCCTAGTGGGACGGGTGCAGTCAGCACTCCGCAGTTGGTAGGGAATACTTCTCAGGATTAGACGGAATATCAGCAAAGGTATTGAAGGAGCTTGAGACCAGACTCGCGAGAACATTTAGCACGCCTGTTTGCCAGTAATTCGCGGAGAAGAGCCAATACCAAGTGACTGGCGGCGCGGTCGAGTCACGTCATTTCAAAGGTAGTAACAAACAACATCTGCCTGCCGCCCACTTACTGTCACGGCTGGCGTACAGGGTGTTTGCGACAATTATCAATTAGCGAATCTCATCTTGGGCCAGGTACTGGTGTTCTTACGGAACTACAAAACGGTTTTCGTAGGGATCGTCGGCTGGTGCTTGTTCACTCTAACTCAATGCATAGAGATCGCTCGGGCAGGCAGCAGAGCCTCATATGTTGCTTTTTGGACATGTAAAGCACGACTGTGTACCACATACGTTACTATCAAATTACCCAGCTCATGCCGGAACCCTGGGTGAGACTTATCCAGCGCGTATCTGATGGAAACCGCAGCCAATGGCAACATTCAATGGGACCACATCAGGATGTTCAGTGCACAGGGGACTACGTCAGGGCTGCCGTTATCCGTTCTGTTGCCGACCACCGTCCGGCATAGAAGGCACTGGAAAAAACGGGAATCCGGTTTCATACAACATGCAGCACGGGGACATGGTTAAGTGGCGGCTCCCTGGTGCTTGCTTTGCCGACGATCTGTGCACGATGGCCGACAATGTGGCAGACATGAAGGCCTGATTTGACCACCTGCGAAGAAAGCGGCTCAGCTTCGACTGCATTTCAATGCCAGTAAGTCAGCCGTGGTGCTGTTTTCCCGGGCAGGACGGGGTTCTTGAATCCCTGCCATCAGGGTAAGCGCCTGCCAGTACCCGATACAGATACCTTGGTGTTACACTGACTACTATTCCGAAGATTATCTAGCGCAGAACACCATGAAAACCTCAAAGGCATCGGCACTAAGAAAGCGGAACATGCTGCGTCGAAAGTCTTTGGAGCTGCGACCGGTATCTATTCACTCAGGCACCTGGAAGCGGTCCTTTAACAGGATTGACTTTCATAATGGTATCACCGTGTACACCCAGCGAGATAAGGAATACATTGAAAGGCGACAAAGAGGTGGACAGGCACTAGGATGCCACAGCAGGGTGCCAATCAACGGCAGGAGATGCCCAGATTGGTCCTCTTTTGAGGCACGTGAAGCCAGCGGTAAACTTGAAATATGCGCTTCTGACATATGAATGGAGACTTACTGGGCGAGGAAATTTACACAAGTAACTTCATACATCTAAAAAGCGTACACACAACGTGGAGACGACGAGTCATTCGACTGGGACAAGTATAGCGCCTTCTCCATGACCGATAAGAGCCAGCTACAAAGAAGACGGGTAGCCAAGGTTAGGGCAGATAAAGACTGTCGAGCAGACCGCTGGAGGCAGAATGCAAAGAACATTCGTATGCACCTCTACGCGTCGTACAAGACCGACATCGCTCCTATCCACTGGTGAAGTACGTTGAAGTCGACTCGCCGAGGCCCGCGGTGGAGCCCCCTTGCGTACCCGTCTGGCCTGAAGGAGATGGCACCAACGTAACGAGTTGTCCTGTACGGATGCATGTGGTATTCTGGACAAGGCTTTTACAACATTATTCTAAGATGTCCTTTGGAACTTCAGCAGGTATCGTGCTCGCATCAGTAAACATGATTTACAGAAGAAACCAAATTTGTGGCGTGCGCGAAGCGGACTCCGAGGCACGGTGGGCGATCCACCTATAACCCACGCCGAGAGGCATCGCTGGAGACGCTGCTACGAGACTCGTGCAACAGATCGATTCTCGGACAGGAGTGGGAGGCTCTGCTTAGGGTGAACGAGGAAATGGCAGGCAAGATAATCCTCCGGCGCACAACACCATTCATGGTTTAGAAGATGCTTTCCGAGGGGAAGCAGCGGCATGGCTAAGCCTCTGAAGGCAGGCAGCGAAGTGGCAGGAGAGGAAGTCGTTGGTAGAGGAGATGGGGAGCATACCTGCTGGAGGAGGAGGAGGAAACACGGGCAGGCCCCTGGAGAAAATGTGGCAAGAGTTTGAGGGAGACTGCTATGCTTGTCGAACGTAAGCACATTTTTTGTTGAGCAGGAGCGTGCAGTCAGAATGTGATAGGAGAATTTGAAGCGGCGCCGGGACACTTTGTACAAACGTCTGCTGCCCCTCTCTGAAGGAGGAGGTGCTTCAGCCCAAGGCTGCGCGTGCAAGAAAGCGTGGACATTCCACAGAAAGCAGTCGAGGCGACAAAGATGATCTAGAACAGTGCAAAGCAAGGGAAGGTTCGGACGACTGACAATCCAAGCTCAAATCGCATGGGGGGACGATGCCATAAAGGGATCGCACCATTCATCTGGAGATGTCAAACAACCAGAAATGCGATTTCGAGGAGAAAGCAAAGAAGCTGAAGCAAGAGCCAAAGGACAACATTGAGGACCGCAAGATACAGGTACTAGCTGGAGAGATTGTCTACGGTGGAAGGAATTGAAAGAGAGGCAATTCCAGGCGTGAAGAAGACGGGCGGACCAAGCTTCAGGAGAGACTTCGTGAAGTTCTCAACGGCACGAGTTTCGGGAAGATCCGCCGAGCTGCTTCAGCCCATTAGGCTTCGAGGAGCGCCAGCGCGGCGACTCCAGCAGCAACAATACTCCACTTTCCTTTTTCTTTTCCTTTCCTTTCTTTTTTTTTTTGTGGGGGGGGCGTGTCTGTTTTGCAGACACTCGCTGCAAAGAGCAAGCGCCGCATAAATACATACAGATACATTATCAAATACTACAGAGCCTTGCCCTCAAGCGGCAGACGCTTTACACACGCGCCAGACTGAGCCGCCATAGCCGCCCCATTCTCTTGTCTTACCCGAGATGCCGAGCCACCGAAGCGGGCGCGCGCCGACGAGTCTCCACAACGGCCTATGCTGGGGGAGGGGACCCAGTAACACTTAAAATGGTAATAACATGTCCTGCTGTGGAAATGACGAAGTCTAGTCGAACTGAATAAGAGGGGACAAAACTGAAGGGCAAAGTCATGGCGGCGCCCATGCACAGCTGCTGTAATGAGCGTCTATAAAAGCCCCTCTATCCTGGGTGAAGTGGCCCTATCAATTGCTTTGAAAATGCTTGAGGCACGTGCCACGCGCCACTTCTGGAAAGAACGTGGCGTCTGAAATCTAGCTGAGTGCTGCGTTGTGCCACCATGATCTTCCTATGGGCTGCACATTGCACGTGACTCTTGCAACGACGCATCTTGCTCTACTTTTAAAATATGGAGGGGCTTTACCTCACTACACTGTTCTCAAGTCCCGTGTATTTGGTGAATATTTGGAATCAAAAAATACGCTATTTACAGAAATTAGCATAAATCTACACGTTGAGTAATGGTTAATGGACCTTTTCCGAGAAGCGTTCTGCGCACGCGCGAGCGCCCGATGCCAAGCGGCGGAAGTCGGTACGAAAAATCGAGGAAATTCGGAAGGAGGCTGTGGATCAGCGAGTAGAACACGTAATTGCAACATATTTATAATTGTGTTACACCAAAAAAGAAAGTGGACGGAACGAAAAACACGACGTTTGGGTGGTCGCCACGGATGCCCCTCTCCGTCCGACCCGGTCCATCCGTCTGCCTTCGACGTCGGGAGCCGGAGCCTCAGAGAGCGTCCGGCAACGCCGGCGTCAGCCGGCCGCCCGTCAGCCAGACCTGCCCCAGTTCGTCGTGTCACGGGGTCTGCCCAAGGTTCCTCCTCCTTCCAGAGCGTTAATTTTATAACCTTAGCCACGGTCGACCATGCGCACCAACACGGCATGTCCAAGTGCGACACCGCGTGATCCCGGAAGCCACCTCGGGGCGACGCCCAGGCCGCGGTTCTTTAGCTGAAGGCCCCGATTAAAGTCGCGGTGGGCACGCGACGCAGCTCAGAGGGCGAAGAAACTGGTAGCAGAGCTCCCACTATCGATTGGTAGCGCAGGTAGGTCACTTTCTCGATTTTTAGTTCGTGCAGCTACCGCCTGGTGCCGTCGGTATATGGAAAAGGTCCATTGGTTCAAAAATCATGCGAGGTTGTAAAAAACGTGTTTTGGTTCGGTCATATGCACGCATAACCGTGTAGCCGACCTCGAAAACACGCATCACACCCGGTGACGACCGCAGCATTGCCAGCAATCGAAGCACCGGAATCCTTGGGGACACACCTAGTAAGGATCGCGGAGACAAATGCCGCGGAAAGAAACATGTCTCGGAGACAGATATGCACCAAAAGCATTTGCGCCATGTCACAGGACGTTGGCGAAGCCCCTGCTCCTCAGGCGCTGCCATTGATTCTGGTCGATGGCAATGCGGCTTCCCTCATGTCGCCCATGTTTGTATTTAGTTTAGGGGTCTTGATAATAGTTTCTTACGCAGCACAAATAAAATTATGGGTTGAATCGCTCATTTTAAACAATTAAAATGGATATAAAAAGCGTGCCCTCGATTTGAACACGTGACATAGCAGTTGATTTCGTTTTGGCTTCAACCCTTCAACTGCAAGCGAAACGGCCGGAAAAGGGGGGGGGGGGAGTTGCCGCCGCTTGCCATGCACCCTCCTCAGAATTTACGGCGCTCCGTGGTGGCCCAACACCTCCTAGAGAAGAAGGCCATAGCGCTCTGAGAGGTTACGTCACAATGTCGGAGGAAGGAAGGCAATGGAGCAACTACGTGAGAAAATATCAACTATCGATGCTATCGTTGTGAAAAAATTTATTGTCAAGCAGCACGGTGGTGTTCGTCCGCATTTATCCGACATTAATATACGTTTTAAGGGGGATTCAACCGCTATTTATTTGTACCCTTTTCCTCATAGATGGCGCAGAATTTTTCCGGAACAAACGAGTTGTATGTCTGCAGCTGCGCATGCAGGTCGGGCGCTCGAGGAGGGCTCGGGCCACGGGCTATTCGCCGCCGATCTCGAGCTAGATCTTCTTCGCTCTGCGTCCGCCGCTGCAGGAAGCGGCCAACAGGCGGCGCGAGATACGAGCCAGTACATACGTTGATTACAGTGGCTTTACCGAACGTAAAATAAGCTCTGATTTTCTAATGAATTAGAAGTTCCATCCACGTTCGAAATTATCGAAAGCAAAAGGCGCGGCGTTGCGGCCGTTTGGACCACCACATTTAACACACAAAAGTAGTTTTGCACAAAAAAAAATATATATATATATATATATGTTTTTAGAGTGTAATTTAAAGCTATAAAACACAAAAGAAATAAAGTGGCAGTTTTGCACTTCCTATGTCCTATATCGGCTCTGTTCTTCGTCTGAATAATGGTTTGCAAACCCGCTCCCCGGTTGTGGGGTAAAGCCCATCTATCCTGGGAAAGGTGGCGCCAATCACTTTTGTGGAAATGCTCGACACACGTGCCGCGCGCCACTTCTGGGAAGAACTGGAGCCACTAAATGAGCTGCGCTTAGAGTATCGACACTCTGGTCCGTAACATTGTTGTGGGCGCCGACATATTTGGTGCTTGCGCAGAGTCGACTCAACTGCCGATCGTCATGACTCAGAAGTGCGACTTCCTCAGCATTATATTCGGCGTTAGGAAGCTCATATACACTGTAAAAAAAGGTATGTAAAAAAACAGAAATTGTCTGGCAGCTGGCCTGCCAGAAAATTTCTGTAAAGCTCTGTTCTCTGTTTTTAAATTTTTCTGTTATTTAACATACTTTTTCTGTTTCTAACTAACAGATAATTTCTGTAAAATTACAAGGTCTGTGAAACTCCTTTCACGGAACTTGTGATTTTACAGAAATTATCTGTTAGTGAGAAACAGAAAAAGTATGTTAAATAACAGAAAAATCTAAAAACAGAGAACAGAAGCTTTACAGAAATTTTCTGGCAGGCCAGCTGCTAGACAATTTCTGTTTTTTTACACAACTCAAATCTTAGAAAAAACGGTTAAAGTGCAGGCGAGCTGGTGTAAGATATACTTGATGATTAAAACCTGAGACTGGTTTGAAAAACGGAAACTCGTGAAGGAGGAAGAAAAAGGGACAGACAACGTCCCAAAACAGAGTCGTTGTCTGTTCCTTTTTCTTCCTCCTTCACGAGTTTCCGTTTTTCAAACCAGTCTCAGGTTTCAATCATCATGTATAATCAAATCTTAGCACAGGAGATTTCTCTAAAATTACAAGTTCTGTTAAACCAATCCCAGAAAAATAACAGCACAGACAGTTTATGTAAAATAAGAAGTTCCATCAAATCAGGTACAGAGAAATACGAGGGGTGATAATTCCTATAAAATTACAAGTTTCGTGAAATCAATGACTATGAAAGCCCACCTCACTGCAGATATATTGCAACGCGACAGCTGTGTTACTAGGCCTCAAAGCTACTGAAGCATGCATTGTAGCAAATGTAATTGGATGTATTTTATTACCTTTGATAGTACGCACGCTTTACTACCTAGATGCCTATGTACACAACTGTCGCGTAGTAATATATTAGCAGAAAGGTCATCGTTTGCTGACGCCTTGTTCCACCGTCAAATATCAAATCTGCCAAATTTAAGAATAATTGTAATAACTGTACTTTATCGCGCCGGTTAATAAGCTAAAATGGCAACCACATATCAGGGAACAGATGGTTGTGAGAGTTTAATTTTGCTTGTTTGGCGCAGTGCACCAAACAACGAGGCCAAGTAACAGGGGAGAAGAGACACGGAGCAGGGTTGCTTTTTATTTTGCCGTTTTTTTAACGCTTCTCTCAGGCTGGGCTGTGTTACGTCTTCTTTTTTGTCCATCCTTGTTTAGTATTATACCTGCATTAATCACATATTCTCTGCAGAATAATGTTTGTACTCAGATAAATTACAATGAAATATTAAAACCTTTATTAAAAGAAAACAAGAAAGCAAATATTAAGCCGGTAGGACGCCTGCATGGCACATGTGTCTTCATGTTTTGAATGTTTAGAAGTCATAATCATGCAACGCTGTCACCAGTGCTGCAACCTTGGGCGTCGTCAAGCAATGTTGTTTGGATTTCGTTCGTTGAACCTTCGTGCCTTTTCCTGGGTTTACTGCAGCGATGACCCTGGAGCAAGAAAAAAAAAGTCAAATTTTGGGTTTTTACGAGCCAAACCAATGACGGGCATCTGGCACGCCGCAGTGGAGGACTGTGCATTAATTTCGACCGCTTAGGGCTCTTTTGACGAGCAACCCAAAAGTTCGGTTACACGGCGCCTACTCTCCAATAAGCCTCCCTCAAATAGACCGATACTCACCAGGAGTTGCGCGACACCACCGCTGCCGCGGTGCATTCTGGTACCTGTGGTTCTTCCTAGTACTACGGCCGTTTCAGCGTGCGTTGTATGCCCGGCGTTTGGGAGTTTCCGCGTCAGCACGAGACTTTTTATCGGGTGTCCGCTCACGGTTTTCAATGGGTGACTTCCCCTGTTGTGTGCAAGGCTGCCACAAAACAGCACCAGACAAAAAGGCATAGGGTTGTATGTCTTCCCGACTGGGCATCTAAAAGGTTGAGCCACTTTCAGGAGATGCACACAATCACAATAGCATATAAAGCTCATAAACAGCGCAAAACAGATATTTGTGGTCGCTTTTTGTAATGACACTTAACATACTAACATATATGAACATCTTTATTGAGTAGGACTGGACTGGTACTTGGTTACCGAGTTGCGTGCTGTACATTGCAACGGGTCATGCGGTGACAGTCAGGATCGCCTTTGTCTCTTCTCGAAAGGAGAGTGCCTTTCCCTTCCACTAACTGCTGCGTGCTGAAGACAGCACGCACCAGGAAGCAGCCGATTTCAATCCATCGGTAATCAATAATTCGAAATCGGCAAAAGTGAAAATATTTTCCTGTTTTTATAATTTTATTTTTATTTATCTGAATTTAGGAGCATTACGGCCCTCATAAAGGCTCTCCTGTAACTGCTGGAACGCCGCTTTGTCGTTTGCCACTGGGAGTTATACACGACACAAAAGCGCGAAAGGCGCTGAGTCAGTCCTCATCGTGACTCAGTAAATTACGAAATGATGAATAGACACTTTCGTTCCTACCTCTGCATGAACTCCAAACACAGGCTTGTCTCCTTGCGGTAAACGATGTTGAAGGCAAAGTGAGCAAAGAACACCATAATGTCAAATGAAAGAGGATTGCATTGCCTTTCGAATGACATCAATCCCACAAAACAATATTTAAAAGGAGATGAGTAATGACCTGCCAAAACGTACCTAACCTGCCACATTCAGTGGGACCATGGCCTTAATGTGCGTTGAGACGCACACAAGCCAGCACTGAAAAGCGTGTCCAGCAGCAAAGCACCAGAAACCTAGCAAAGCAACGAAAGTGACACATACACAAAAAAAATGCAGTGCTTGTCCTTTTGCGTTCATTTTTATTCAACAGACAGTAGAAAATACAGAAATTTCGCACTATTTTGCACACAAGAATCAAAGAAATGAACAACAAAATAGGATAAAACGTTAAGGTTACGTGCGACGAAGGTGATGATATGCGTCCTTGCAAAAACACTCCGCTAAATTTACATAAAATCTCAAGGTTCGTGATCTTTTTCGAGCTTCTTGGCGTATACTCACAAGCCTTGCGCCGTCCAGCCACAGGCGTGGAGCCTAGAAAAAAAAACGTTTAATTGCTTGATTGGCCATTACGTGCCTGACATGGTCATATGAAAACAGCGAGCATATTCTGCGCCTCTTTTCAAAAAACGGTACTTCGAGTTCAACACTGCGACACTAAATACTCACGTCTCCTCTATTTTTCTTCTCCTTAAGTTAAATGCACGCTCAATTGACAATCATTTCGAGTATGATTATATAAGTAAGCATAAGTAAAGACCGACGACGGTGTCTTGCAACTAAAAGAAACTAAGCAATGAGGTCAAGAAAAACAGAAGCTTAGCTCTTTGGTATTGAGTCTTCATCGAGGTCCTGCATTACTTTTTAATATTATCACTTAAATTTAGGAGTGCGTCACTTCTAAACGAAACGGGAAACCAGTGCGGATCGCTCCATCGCTCATCCTCAGTTAATCGAAAAGTATTTAGGTTAATTTTCACTTTTTGCGAACAGACGCGTGAATCGCTGACAACAATGGCAAATTAACAGCTCACAGCAAAATGTTTACCATCTTTTGAAGTGAGCATATCTGCTCGATCTTGATATTACATAGAAGTCTCCAGTTATTTGACAATGACATATTTCTCGCGGCGAGAGAAGAGGAATCCTACACAATGATAGGAATTGGTTTTGTGATTTGAAACCATCGCAGCTATTGCCGAAATCAAAAACTTAATACTCACTACCACTGCGACAGTTAGGTTTTGTTGCAAACATTTAATCAGAAACTTAAGCAAGAGGAGAAGACCAAAAGAGCGCACCGCACGTCCATTGGAACTCGAAACCATTGGTGTCCCGGCTTTCGGCAGTAATTGTTTCCCCACTTGGCAGCGACGAGAATCCTTGCTTGACCACATACCAAAAACAACGAGTTTCCACAAAAAGAAAAGAAAGCACCGAGCGCACGAACGCGGCACGAATCTCGCTCCGCGACGTACTCAGCGCCCGGTTACTGCCATAGACCCAATGGAGTCGATTTCTGCGTAAACTGGGCGCTCAGCAGCGCTTCCGTGGTCGGAGGCGCTCATTACTGCAACGAATCGGCGACTCATTGCTTTATCGATAGATTGCGAAACTAAAATGAGAAACTATAAATATATTTATAAAATGCAGCACTAACGTTTTAATTATGACATTTGACGCTGTCGAGCTAGCTTCAGCGGCTTCTTAGCCGCTTGCGAAGGCGAAGCCGCTCAAAATCCAACACGGCGCAGACCTTCCGCCGTGCCCTGCGGGACGCCTTTTTCGGAGGTCGATACGGGGCAGAGCGAAGTAGCAGAGTAGTAGTTTGACGTCCGTGACGTCATGTCCGGTTTTACTCATTTACTTTGACATCTTCACCTCTTCACTTCGCGTAGGAGCGAGCCGATGCAGGAGCGAGCCGACGTTAAAAAAGATACGTTTAAACTACGAGAGTGTCAGCTGGAGCCACGTAAATATCTGCACACACTCGAAGCGGACGCCCACGTTTGATCGAAGTGCTTCGGGACCGATCTTTTACGAGTACCAGTCGATATTGACGTGACTCTCGGCAAAGAAAGGTGGGACCGGCATTGCGTAGCTCCCACGAACTGTTATAGCTCGACAGTAAGGTACTATCGGAAACAATTGAGCGTGAACGAGCCCCCGCGGCGACAAGCGTGTCAGAATAAAAAAGGCCCACTAACAACAAAGTGTACATACCTTGTTGCGAAAGTAATCCATACGGCGTTCATTTGAGCTCCAAATCACACACAACAATGAGATAGACTGGACGACAGCGTTCGTCACAGCTGCCTCGGAAAATTTAATCTAAAATTGAGGGTCGCGCGGGCGCGTATTCCATTCAGCAAGCCAGCCGGTCGCTCTTGGGCAGACGATCTTGGCCAAGGACCGTCGGAGCAACGCCGGCAACGGCAACGAGTACCTGCTAGGCCTCGAGCTCGCTCGGTCAGTGGCATCGTTGCCGTTGTACCTTTCCCAGGGTGTTTGTGGATCCAGCGTTCATGTTCGTCGTGGCGGGTTTCGAGTACTTCCTTCTTTTTTCTTGCTGCTTGAAATCGGGACACGCGAGAGGAGCACGTAGAGAAATAAATGCCCGTTGGTCGCCTCGACCAAGTAACTGAACGACGTTGTCAGTCATGTTGATTTGATCGTAGAAAGACTGCTCCAGAGCTGTTGTCGTACGTACATTCTTGGCGTAAGATCGCTTCGTGTACCTGGCCTCTCTTCTTTAGCGTATGGCACTGCAACAATAACACGCCGCGACCGCCGCCTCCCCCGCCCCAACACTAGACACAACCACGGAACCACGGTCCACCTGCAACAAGCTCTCCGCAAAACCGTAAAAAAAAAAAAATGTTTTCTGTTTGTTTTTACGTTTTCGGCAGTGACGTCACGTACGTCTCTGCCCCGTATCGACCTCCAAAAAAGGCGTCCCGTGCCCTGCCGCTGTTCCCTACCGCGGTACCGCCCGTACCACGTTAGGTCATAGAGAAATATAGTACTACGTAAAGAGTGGCCACTCAAGCCGTTTCGCGGCCCAGGAGTTAGGGACTCTACTGGCCGTTAGTAGGCGCAACAGTGCCACTTATCCTGAACATTTGTCAGATATAAAATATTATTAAACAACTCTGTTTTATAGAGTAAACTATTAAAATTATTACGAACTTAGAAAACTTTCAAAAACGACTTCAATGGCGTTGGCTATGGCTGCGGCGCGACGGTTGGCTTCGGAGTCGTAGACTCGACTGAGGGCGGATACTTCGGCTGCTTGGTCTGTGTCTCTCGCCTCGTGGTGTGGGTTGAGTTGGTTCCGCGGCTTGTTGTCTCGTGCGGGTTTCTAGTCGGTCTTCTTCCGTTGCGGTGAAGGTGAGATGTTTTGTTCAACCCGTATTTTGTTTGTTTGTTATTGTGGGGTTTGAAGTGTATTTGTCTGCAAGTGGCGTATAGTACGCCGATCCATGATACCGGCTTTTTCTACTTTGAGCTGTTTGGAACTGGCAAGTAGTACAATGGTGTCAAATTTAAGATTTGCGTGCTTTCAAACATCTGACTGCCGCCATGGCTCCGTTTGCTTTCTCAAACTCGTTTAACTGCACGCCTGCCAAAGTTAGGTTTACACGCTTGCGCGTATTGGCGCTGACTCGCCCGATATTACCGTGCGGTATGCAGGGAAGGGTTCTAGGTTGTTAAAGTTTGCATATGGTAACCTCGAATGTACCGTTGTACTTTCTTGCATCACGACCCCACCATGCTAACTAGACCACAGTTTATGGTCGAAACAAGAAATATTTTTTCATAAAGTTTAGAAAGTATAGGTACCAGTTTTTATAATTTTACGGTGACAAGTGTTTTTTAACTTTTTGTATAGCTCTCGTCACCGGGATAATAATAATAATAATAATAATCTTTATTAGCGAAAGTTGAGGTACTCTGGGTGGCTCGCAAGGCTAGGCAGATAGGCGGGGGCCCGTACGCGTGAACGTCTGCTAGCCAGCCACCCAGAGCAAGGTAATTACAATAAAACACAACAACAACAAAGAACAGGACAATGGACAAGCATCGAGATGCGGGAGGGTAGGGACGACGTCACCCGGGCACGAAGCCCAAGCGCTGGAATCCCCGCGCCACCAAGAACGGGAAAGCGCAGCGGAGAGGCCGGGCGCGGGCGACGCACCGGCACCCGACCGAGACCCGCTTGCTCACGAGTCTCAGCCAAACGCCGATGCAGCGCCCGAGCCCGATCCGCGTTCGCCGCCCCCAGGCGTCGCAGAGAATCCAGCGCGAGGACCCCGAATCCGGGTGTTGGGAAGGAGGGGGACACCTCACTGCTGGCGGAGGCGTGAGAATTCACGGCAAAAGGCGGCCGAGTCAGCCCGGCTTTGCGGCAGGGGGGAACGAAGGGACAAGGGCGCTGCGAGGAAGTTTTCGAGGGCGTCAATGAGCACAGAGTGACGGTGGTGGACAGTTCGGGCGTGCTGGAGCACAGGCTGATCAGAGCGCTTGTTCAGTCTCACTGATGAACTTAGATAGGTTGCGTCCATTGAACCGTCAAGGAGCCGGCACAGGAGGCGAACACGCGCCACAGCACGCCGGTGTTGTAGGGACTGCCATTTGAGGGCCCTTAGACGTTCGGCTACGGCAGCTACTGCTGCGTAGCCTGGTGTAGAAACAATGGACGAACGCGGAAGAAGCCAGGAACGAAGTTTTTTTCGGATTCCCCGGGACGACAGGAAAGTTAAGGTCTCCTTTTGTGTTCGTTTTAACAGCGTACTGAATGCACAGTTCACATGTGAAAGTGCATGGGCCAGTAAACATAATGTTTGATCAAATCTCGTTCAATGACTGCAAAGGGCTTTTTATCTATTCGTATGAATGCAACTGGAAATTTTCCACTTCGTCCTATGCACTGTGTAGTGAATAGTCGTAGAGAGTGATCTTAACAAAAATTTGTTGCGGAATGCACGAAAAATTATTCTTTTGTAGGACTCGATTAAGGTTGTGCTAAAGGCTCGATTATTTGTTTTATATACGTGTTGAAACATCATAATTCATACAAAAGCTGTAAAGCACTAACTTACGAGAAAAACACTGTTTTCTGGCATAGGAAAAATTTACTTGGGCCAGTTCGTCAACACCGAATTTGTACTCAATACTCCACCGGTCTCTCGTGGTAGCTATAGTGACTGGGTTACTACTTTTGTGCTTGCAGCCTTCCGCAACTCTTGAGCTATCGGAAATATGATGTATCTGCGCGTTTATATGACTGGAATGCTTTCAGGCAATATTATTTCACTTATCAATCCCAAGTGGCGCCAAAATATATAGATCACCGTGTCCAGGCAGCTATATGTTTGACCGAGGCGCCCCTTTTACAATAGTGAGCAACAATACATGTTGCAGGTCAAAGGCCTGGCTCCAGTATGCGAACAGGGACGACCTTCTGGGTAAACAAGCGACTGAGCTGTTCATGAAGTATCGCATCTGTAGTAATCACTTCTTAGCACGAGACTTCATGGATCCTGCAAAAACGAGGCTGACAATAACTGCAGTGCCTTCTGTTCGCCCCGAGGCTCGCCGGGAAACTGGCACAGCTCAAGGTAATGCTTTGTTTACCTCTCCAAGCACGTGAAGTGTAATAATAGGGGTGTATTTTGTATGTGGACATTAGTGCTTTCATTGCTTCAAAACGTAGCACCAGTTTTTAGGTGCATAAACCTGTGTCTAATCGACAAACTTTTCTAGGCCTTAAGGAGGCGACCACTTCCGGCAGCACACTCTCAACCGGCTGCCCCTTGGCTTCTTCAATGGTTGCCCATGGTAAGAGAGACCTTCATTTGGAAACAACAAGTATCTAATCGACAAACTCTTGCAGACCACATAGAGACGACCACTCCTGGCAGCACGCCCTCCACCAGCTGCCCCTTTGCTTTTTCAATGGGTGCCCATGGTAAGAGAGACCTTCATTAGGAAACAACAAGTATCTAATCGACAAACTCTTGTAGACCACATGGAGGCGACCACCCCTGGCAGCACACACTCCACCAGCTGCCCCTTGGCTTCTTCAATGGGTGCCCATGGTAAGAGAGGCCTTCATTTGGAAACAACAAGTATCTGATTGACAAACGCTTGCAGACCACATGGAGGCGACCACTCCTGGCAGCGCACCCTCCACCAGCTGCAGTTGGCTTCTTCAATGGTTGCCCATGGTAAGAAAGGCCTTCATTTGGAAACAACAAGTATCCAATCGACAAACTCTGGCAGACTACATGGAGGCGACCACTCCTGGCAGCACACGCTCCACCAGCTGTCCCTTGGCTTCTTCAATGGTTGCCCATGGTAAGAGAGACTTTCATTTGGGAACCACAAGTATCTAATCGACAAACTATTGCAGACCACATGGAGGCGACCACTCCTGCCGGCACGCCCTTAACCAGCTGCCCCTTGGCTTCTTCAATGGGTGTCCATGGCAAATACCGTGGAAGCCAATACTGGCAACTCCCGCGGAAAGCGGGCGAAAAGTGATTGCAGCGCCCCTGGCGAGCTCGGAGTCGCGGCTAGCAGACGAATTTTCTAAAATGCATTATTTTTGCCTATCTCCGTGCGAGGTGACCAACAAAAAGAAATTGTCACGGACATTCGCTGCTTTGAAAGTTAAAAAATGGGTGCCAGCTCATGAGTGAAGGACATTTTCTTCGCGTGGGAAAGATGTTACAGCTTGTGGGGGGCAATTTTGGAGTTCTCCAGAATAAAACATTCTGTCACAACTTATGTAGGCCCGGCAAAACACGAATGTATGCCTTCGCGCTGTTTCGTGAAAAAGGGTAATGTACAAACATTTCAGAGCATAGCTTTGTTTCAACTTTATTGTTATCAGTCAATTCGTTTTGTTGTTGAAATTCCCATTTCTCATGAATGTCTTGCTTATAACCGTTTCGTCGAATAGGCGAGCTGGCTATCCCGTTAAGATCGTCCCCGGATGAAGAAGCACAAGTCAATTTCGAACCACGTACGTTACGGCGATGTCAGAATGCTCTGAAAGAAGTCGTTTTGCATATGCAAATCTGACGCTATTATAGATTAATAAAAGCGGAGTTACGAAAAAAGCAGACTTCTCGCGCTTGCAAAGAAAGAAGGGGAGAGCGCCGCAGCCCCGCAAAAAAAAAAAAAAAAAGGTGATTTCAGTCACGTTATTTACAGTGCACAAATTCCGATTGTTAGCGCGGCGACGACTAACATCTTCTGCTTCGCTGCTTCTTTACTTCTGGGATAAAGGCCGACACCCGTTGAACCGTCTCTACTCTTTCCATTTTTGAGTCTTCTTTCATTTATATTTTTGAGGCGACGCCACGCTGCCGCGTTCTTTCTTCCTCTTGCTTTTATGTTGCTGTGTTCTTTGTTGTTTTTTTTTCTCTTTTAGTTTTTGTTGATTACCCGACACGTAAGCCATCGCGTATCCTTGTTTTGTTTGGCTTAGTGTACTCTCTTTCCTTCGCTTCGACCCCCAGTTCGTCTGTTGGTCTGCTACGCCGCTACGCTAGGCTCGGACATTTTGAGGGCCGTCTGCAACTTTGTTGTTGTTGTTGTTTTCTTCCAGTGTCGTCTGCGATAACCTCCTATATTCGCCTTCGATTGAGTTTCTGATCCGAAATCGTCATACGTGCTTTTTGATATTTATTAAATATACTAAGAAGTGTGAGCTCGTTATGCATTTTTATTCGAATTTTATTTGTGTACGCCGGCCGGCACGTCTGCTACGGGTCTTCGTTTGTTGATCAACCGGCCGCATTCGAGCATACACCAGCGCATACTTAGAAATGGCAGGCATGCCGTGTGCTGCCTACTATTGCAAAAACAAGTTTTTGCGATGTGGTGGAAAATCTTTCTACCGCTTCCCGAAGGCCGAACAAACGTGAGTAACTAAGTTATGCAGCATTCAAATTAAACGGTTAAAAGTGTAAATAAACAAACGTACAACAAGCAGCTGAAAAAAAGGGACACTTTCTTCTTCTTTCATTAGTTTCGTCTGTTGCTTCCGCTTTGTTTATTGTGAACTCAACACCGGCGGCGATTACCAGCCATTCATTTGCTGCTTTCCATTTTTCTTTATTTTTTTCTATAAGCGCCGCAACGATCGTCGTAGTTGAAATAGTTTTTTGCTAGCTATCTTTGTATCGTCTGCTAACTTGTTTGGTTTATTCGCCGTTGCTCGCTTCTCTTCCCGATTTCTTTTTATTTTCGTCAGGAATGGTGACACCATCTTCTCTGAAAAATTCGGTAAGTGTTTGCACGGTCATTTTTATCCTTACTTTTTGTTTTGTTTTTATGCTCCAGCAGCTCGTGCGCTTGCTCTGGTAATATTTACATGTCGTTTGTGCGCGTTTTAATGATTACGACGTAGTTCGAGTAGCTAAACGCCTTTTTACCGCTCCCCAGATGCGCTTCAAACGCGTGTGATCCCCTGAGAGGCGTTTGAGACCGCTAAATAAACTGCTCTATCTTTGGTTATGCGCGCGTTGTTATTCGATTGCCGTTGCAGTTTCGATCAGTGGATTCCGCTTTGCAAACGGCCTGACCGTAATGAATTGTTTCAGCTGTTGGGGTGAAGACACGGGGCTCGCAAAGCTCGAGGACGTCGCGGAGCCTATACTTTTCCATTGCGTCGTCTGCTTCCGTGGACTCCGAGTCCGCTAGAGGCGCCACTGTCACGTTCGCCGCCGCTCCCATTGGTTTTCGCAGGAGTTTCCAGTATTGGCGAAGCTATATGGTATTTGTCCATGGTAAGATAGACCTTCATTTGGAAACAACAAGTATCTAATTAACAAACTCTTGCAGACCACATGGAGGCGACCACTCCTGGCGGCACACCCTCCACCAGCTGCCCCTTGGCTTCTTCAATGGTTGCCCATGGTAAGAGATACCTTCATTTGGAAGGTACAAGTATTGCATGTGTGTTCTTTGACATCAATGAGTGTAAATTTTGCATTCCTTATGGTTTTTGTTGTGAAGAATAAAACATACTCAATTCAGCTAGTATATCATTAACAACAAGTTTGTCATGGGTTTCAATTATTTGTAGTTTAAGGGCAGATCATCTATAACCCTTAGATTACATCGGTACAGGTACTTTTGATTGTGTTCATCATATAAGCATGTCTGCTTCGCTAACTCACTCATTTGTATTTTCTACTTCTGCAGTTTCAAGAACTTCAGCGCCTGCTGTCTGCAATAGTGCTATACAATCCAAGGACACCATAAGGTGTCTGCAGGCCAAAGTTTCAAAGTATAGGAAGGCCCTCGCAAGACTGCGCAAGCAGCAGCAGAAGGCGTCTAGGACAACTTCAGAAGCTCTCGACATGGTTCGCCCTTATGTCAGCGAGGAGGTATTCCAGCTGCTGTCAAGCCATGTTAAGCTGAGGTTGAAGGGCAAGGGAAAGCGATTTTCGCTTTGGCTTAAAAAGCTTGCCCTGCACTTGAACTTTCGTGGTGCATGGGCGTACCGCTTGTTGTCTTCCTATTTTACTCTTCCGTCTCGGCGCTCACTGAGAAGATGGTTGTCTAATGTTAAAAAGACACCCAGAATCATTCCTGGAATTATGTCTTTCATTTTGACAAGGACGCAGTCTTGGAATAAGCGCGACCGTGTCTGCGCTCTCATCTTCGACGAGATAGTGCTGAAGAAAAACCTGTCCTATGACGTGGCACAGGACGTTGTGCTCGGATTTACGGATGATGGCAGCGAGCGGACTTCAACAATTGCCGACAGGGCGATGGTCGTCCTTCTGTCGGGGATTTCTAGAAAGTGGGTGCAACCAGTCGCCTATACCATTGGGCACACGTCGACGCCATCTTCCGTAATCCGCAACTTACTGTTCTCACTGATTGAGCAGCTGAAAGGCATTGCAATCACAGTTAAAGCTGTGGTTTGTGATCAAGGTGCTTCAAACGTAAGCTTAGCCAATCAGCTGGGTGTTTCTATTGCACAGCCTTTTTTACCGTAAACAATGAGCGTGTTTACTTCATTTTTGATGTGCCTCATTTAATAAAAACAACTCGCAAGAATCTGCAATCGCACAGGCTTCACATCGGAAACGAGGATGTTGACTGGGCACACATATTGAAGCTGTACTACTCCCCACATGAGATGAGACTACGACTGGCCCCAAAACTAACCGACCGACATATTTTTCAGAAACCTTTTAACAATATGAAGGTTGCGCGGGCCACACAGGTCCTAAGTGGCTCGGTGTGTCTCGCACTTTTATCCCTTGTTTATGCGAAAGAGCTCCCTGATTCAGCCAGATCCACGGAATATTTTTGCGATAGAATGGATAAGCTTTTCGACTGCTTGAATAGCTGTTGTCCGAAGAAAACGGAACAAAAGTTGCGATATGCAATTGGCAAAGGGAAGTCTGAGTTAATTGAGTTTCTTGAACAACAACTCCCATGGATTGCGGCCTGGAAGTTCGAGGGCAGGCGTCAGCCACATAAAATCATAGGGTGGCAAATAACTATTAAAGCTATCCTCCTGATCTGGGAAGATATTTCAGAAAATTTTGACTTCGAGTTTTTGCTCACGCGGCGACTGCAACAAGACCCGCTGGAAAATATGTTTGGGCACATCCGTCAAAAGCAGGGTTGCAACATGAATCCCAATCTGTCCCAGTTCATCTCCGGGCTCAAGCACATTGGGACACGCAAGCTTTTTATTCTTTCAGATCAGGGGAATGTGGAGGATGAGGGGGCAGACCTCCTTCAGGAGCAGTCGCCATTTTCTCTTCGTGTTGCATCACTTGCAGACATTGTGAAAGTTGTCCCTCCAGACAACTTTTTTTCTTTGGACAACATCTCTGAATTGGCGTCACACCAGAGTTCCCATGTTATTGACGACTCTGCCACCTATTATGTCTCTGGATTTCTCATCAAATTGTTCCTTGAGAAGTCTGCAGAAGGCTGTCGTTGTTGCGAGTTGCTTAGGAACAAAGAGGAAACCTTCAACAGGCCCCACCAGTATTTCACCATGCTTGAGGCATATCATGTTCCAGGAAAACTCTTTGGTAACCTGATTGTGCCATCGGACGCAGCTTTCGCGTTGGTTCAAGAGCTCGATTCTCACTTTCTTTCCATCGTTGAAAGTGTAGCCCATCTTTCAAACGTGTGTGATGTCTTGTTCGGAAATCTCTCGTGCATTAAACTTTTTAATTTTTGTACTGCGGAGTGCCGCGTGCGTTTTTTAAAAATGTTTTGCAGGGTTCGTTTATGTTGGCATGTGCGTTTCGTGAATAGAAACTTGGACAAGGCTCGTTTTCAATCTTGCTCATCTGGTGCACAGCTTGACAAGTTCAAGGGGTAAAGCTTGCCTCATATTCGAGATACGTGTTGAAGCCTTAATGCTGCTTTTTTAGATATCTGTTGTTTATACAAGCACTAAGTGTATTAATTCGGGAGTGCAGACTGCACCCCAAGAATTTCTTAAAACTGTAACTGTTTCTTTAATTGTGAGTCAATGGAATGTGAAAGACCTTTTCATTTTTATACCGATATTTATATTATTGGGCCACCATATTTGAATGAAGGATAGTTCTTATTGCTTATGATCATGATTCCTAATTTGCACGGAAGTGAAGCTTACTGAAAAGGTAGATGTATTTGATTGGGTGGTGCAGAGTTCATGCCAAGCATTTCTTGGGATTATTTTTGATGAGTAGGTCTTAGAGACCCAGTGTGCTAATGACAATCATTTCTATCACATGTTTGTTTTTTGCATCATGGTCATGTTGAATGGAAGAGTTCTCATTCCCATACTCTATTAGCATAGGCCCTTGTATTGCTTGTATTAGGCCGTCCATTGGCTTCCAGTTCTTGCTATTTTGATCTTAATCATTGGTTTAGTCAGCAAGAGCAAGATATGTTTATTTGAGCAGTGCATACTGCATTCCCGGCATCTGTTGGGGTCATTCTGAACGACTATGTCAATAGTCTGTACTATTTGCATCCTCCTTTAGACATTCAGTTGTTTATTTTTCTCATGACGGTCATGGCATACGTAAGAAGTATTGTGACTGTAGTTTCTTTGTTGACGGACATTTGCATTCGGTCACTAAATTTAGGAGCCACTGGGCTAGATTGTTCTTCTATTGTTGCTGTATTTGTCACATGGTCATATGTGCAAGCGCCTTTCATGAAACAATGACGATAATTTCGTTAAATGCCCTCCATCATATTGCATTTGTCGCTGTAAGGCTCGCTGTAATACCGCACTTTTTTTTCCAGTGTTGCACTGTTGACGCGTTATTCATACATTTTGCATGTGTATTCTTATTTTTGTAATGTATGAATAACATACATCACTCACTGATGATTGTTTTGCTTGTCATAGTTACAAAAATAAATACTTTTGTGGTCAATCCCTGGTGTCGTCCCATGTCGTCCCTTCAAGAGAGCACAAATGTGAAAATATCCTTTTCGGTGTGCGGTCAGTTTGAATTATATGGTTATATGTAGCGCTGGATGACTTTCCTTCTGCAGTACAATTAAGGTATACTTATAAAACAATTCTATTTTAAACAAAAAGCATGCCAATTACAATAACACTGACTCGTTAAACTAGAGGGCGCAAGCTACTGCCCAATAAAAATACCCTCAGAATTCGCCTTGAATCCATTCATTCATATGGCCTGTGGGGTGTACCTGCCTCCATCCATTCAACACTCAACTAGGGACTATACCGGCCGCTGGGTGCGCTCGCTGACACTCAATTTGGCCACTGGGGCCTATGGAAGTGTCCAGTCTTTACGTAGTACTATATTTCTCTATGGGTAGGTTTTGGTCGAAAATTTACGGTTCGCGCGTGACATTCCTCCTGTTATGGCAAAGAATTGTAAGTTCTGCTTCCCTACCTTGTGTCCAGCAGTTGACAGCCCGTTACTTGTCGTCGGCGTCTTCCAGGGAATCTAAACAGATGCAGCATTTTTCGCACTCGTTGACGCATTTATTCCGTCATTTGCATGACAAAGAAAACCAATTTACACTGTCACTTTGAACAAGCATTGCTATGCGGGAAAAAAAATAAGAATGCGCGCAGTATCTACGTCAGCAAGTGCTACAGTGAAGATAAAATGTGCGACACTGTTAGCGCGAACACGACATAGCGCTTTTTCACGAGGTTTCGTAAATTCAAATGCAACTATATGGCTCGAGAATATCTGTTTTCGCGGTTGAAAAACACAATACAGTCATGTCCCGCTAACATGGTCGATCGTTTCGGTCACGCCACTATATAGGTCATATTTTCAGGGTCTGAACTTCTCACGTTAAATGAAGAAACCCGGAGTTTGGAACGAAATGGGTAAATACATGTTTTTATATTTTTATTGTGGTCTCTGTAAAGATAAACGCAAAAAAGGGGGAAAACAGAAGGAAAAAAAATATTAGTCACACAAAACAGACTATTAAAGCTCTTCGGTTACAGAATTTACCTAGAGCTTCACCACTCTCAGATGAGACAATGGTGACTGACAATGGTTAAAATTTTCAGGGGTTTCCAGCCTGAATCATTTGCAGTTTTTTCCCTAACAGTTGCAGATGACAAAAATGAAGAACATACAACCTTCATTGTTTCTTATTTGTGATCTTGGCATTGATTCATGATTATGGATGACTGACATTATGGAGAATTGTTTTGGGGACTGAAGACGTCTATATTATAAAGACAAAATATTGTGATAGCAAACCGAAATGTTTGTTTCTGTGGCATGAAAACACAATAATTATAATGATTAAAAAGCGCAACGAGACGACGGACACAGAAGAAGACACAGACACAGCGCTACTTAAAACTGAACTTTATTTCTGCTGCAGCTCGGTATATATCACCGGCAACAACACAAACCAGTTCGGAAAGATATACAGATACACATCGTAAAAATCATCAGAAAAAATAAATAATAAAAAGGCCAACAACTTGTCCGAAGTTTTTTCTTTTATGATGATTTTTTATGTGTATCTGTCTAAATTTCCAAACTTGTTTGTGTTGTTGCCGGTAATATGTACCGAGCTGCAGTGGAAAGAAAGTTTAGTTGTAAGAAGCGCTGTGTCTTCTTCTGCGTCCGTCATCTTGTTGCGCATTTTAATCATCATGGATCACCAGCTTGCCCCACTTTCTACCCTCGTCAACAGTAATTATAATTTCTGATATGTAGTTATATAGAAGCAAACCCAGTGTGAAGTAAATATGCAGCCCTGCCGGAGAATTGGGATCCGGTCGAAATGGTCCCGGTCAAAATGGTCCCGGGCAGAGTGGTCCCGGACAAAATGGTCCCGGACAGAATGGTCCCAACTGCCAACCCGGACAAAATGGTCCCAGTATGGCATTATTTATTTGCTGTTTGCACAGGTTTTTTTGTATTTTCTACTCTTGATGAATACTAGCCGCGGCTTGTAACTCTGTGCACACAGTACGTGCAAGGGCTCCGTCCCTTGAACGACTTTTTGAGGGGTATGGGTCATATGAATACATTTTCGTATTAGGCCTTCGCTTCAGCAGCGTCGACTTCTTGTCTCTTAAGTGGTCTATGTAATAAATACGGTCATAATTGCGAACTCAATTTTTGATTTCTTTAATATACAATGTTCAGACAGAGCGATGCTGTTTCTGAAAAATAGAACACGGTGGTACGACAGGTTCATAAAAAAAACCACGTCAAGAACCTATAGTACGTCTATGATAATGATTTTCATGCCGAATATCGTTTTGAAGCTCGATAGTACTAATTTGGAAGCAGGTTCTGGCGATAGAAGGCTATTGATTACACACGTGGAATATATCGGTAGAAATCAAGAACATTTGAAAAATAGAGCTACATGGTATATACGTATATAGATAGGAGGGATTTAAAAATATTTTTTAAATTATTATAATGAAAATGTTGATACTATCTTTCAACGTGTGTCAAAATAAAAGTACCAAACCATTTTGTCCTATTAAGAGCGCTCAAAGTATTGATAAATTCACCTGGGACCATTTTGTCCGGGTTGGCACTTGGGACCTTTTTGTCCGGGACCATTCTGTCCGGGACCATTTTGTCCGGGACCATTTTGTCCGGGACCATTCTGACCAAGACCATTTGGTCCTACACCCCGGAGAAGTATATGCAAACCGCAGTATCGGTGTGGTATGTCAAAAATATATTCAAATGGCTATTGGTTGTGAAATCTCAAATGCCAACCGAACCTACATTATGATAAAATATCAATTGTTCAACCTGTGTAATAAGACAATAATGCAAACTTTAGTGGGTCAGCTATTGTCCAGCAAAACTTGAGTTCTCAAAGAGTGAAACTTCTAAGTAGTTTGAATTCTAGCTGCCAAAGTTCCTGGTATTACTGGTTGGAAGCAACCGATCTCACCACTCACTCGCTCCCCCCCCCTAAAAAAAATGTTTATAGGTTGTTTGTTACCAGCAGGCTAACAACTTGTCTGAACAAAGTGGATGCTCAGAGGCATCCACTTTGCTCCATAAATATCATGCAAGAAGCAACCTGCTGATGCAGTGGACAGCATTGTCCCTCAAGGGCTCAAGAAGCACAGCAGAAAGATTTCATGCCCAGTTGAAAGCTCGTGTCATTCTGACTGGTCCATGCAAATAAAAAGTTAACACAATGCATTGTTATTCGGGCAAACTTATTTGTTGCTCACTTACAGACCTGAACCAACATTTTTAGAGACATATTCCTTAATACTATGTAGACCTTGCTATCTGTAGACCAGTCAGGTATTTCTAATTTCTCTTAGCCTCTTGATGAACTTCCGATACCTGTCACTTGTGCCGTCAAGTTGAACCATGAGTTGAACCAGGTTCTCTTGGTGTGGCCACTGAGATCCTATCATGCCCATGAGCTGAACCAGCTACTTCATTGTTCTTTCTCATTTTTGCTGTCTGTGTGTTCTCTATCTTCTCAGGGTCTGCACAGGACAATATAAGAACGCATTAGTTTGTCTCGTCTCAACACATACACTTGCAGTGCAGTGAAACAGGGCTACGAAACATTCCATAAGGCTGTTTTCTACTATCCTTTTGTTCTTGTTCCTCTTTGCCCCATTCATTCTCGTTTTACATTAAAGTTGACCGTAGATTAGACTGCATATATCACTATGGCAGAGCCTAGCATGCTGATGGTTACATAATCAGCTTGATATGTTGGCCAGCAAACAAGTGCACTTCACAAAAAAAATGACCACGGACACTACCTTTTGTTTATTGGGGTTTTCTGTCCCTGATGCTTGTTGAAGCGATTTTCATGCCTTGAGAATCTGTATGGACACAAAAAAAAAAACATAATGTAAATGTTGCTATTTTATGTGCAACAAACTAAAAATAAATATCTAACGTGAGTTTTAATTGTTTTGAGGGGAGTGCGTCGGTAGGTGTAAAAACTTGCGAAAGAATTACACATACAAGGACGGATAGCACATATCGCGATCAAGCTCTGCTGTCTGCATTCTGCCCCTCTTTGCGTAAATCTTTCGAGATTTATTTAAAAGTGCCTTCCGAAGTTAAATTATTTTACTATTCAGCTTTCTAATAATTTCTGAAAGAAATAAAACGTGGCAAACTAGTCGCAGGGCTGTAAAAAAATCTACACGGGATACAATAATAAAAACGGGCTGATATTATAAGATATGAATTCTCAAATATTATAAAACTTGGAGAAGAATATTTATATATTGACTACAATTTACTCGACGGGGATCTACACTGCTGTGCACGAAATCGACGAAAGGTAAAAGAGGTGATATTTCGCCAACGGTCTGCAGATCATAAAATATTTGCAGGACGGTCTTCCTCCACAAAACCGTGCTAAGAACGCTCGCCGAAATCTTTGCATCGCAATGAAATCACAGTGACATTTTGTAAATTTCAAAAATGAAACGATATATTCAATTACCTAAAAGAGTACAAAACCCTCAAATGGTGCAATTTGTGGCTTTCAAACTCACCGTCGTCAGTTGGGATCCGAACGAACGGGTGCTTCTTGTCCCCGACGCTACTTGGGCACCACTTTGCGTAACCGCATGAATGAGGTAGCTCAAAAACACGAAAAGCTTTCCACTCACCCGAAAGTGCGAGGCTCGCGCAGTGCGATGATCGAGGCGCCGACGCTTGACGCACCGAAGGCAAGCGAAAGCGCGAAAGCACCGAGCATTTTCACCGAGCAGACCCAGAGTAGCGACACGACCACTGATCTCAATGACAATTGCTGGACCGCGCATCCCCGCTTGTTTGCTGCAGTGCGAGTGTGGCCACCGGACGGCCATCGTGTATGGTAAAATTTTTCGTTTTGCTAGCGTTTCGCTGCGGTTTTCCAGCGTGCTACAAACACCTGTTCTACTCGTTCGTCCTCAATCACCGAAGAAGTTTTTTAAGACTCTGTGTACCGTTGAGGCTTGCCGTTGTGTACACGTAGAAAATTTTACGAAAGCGCTGTGTAGCAGGAACAAGGCATAACTCGTCGAAAGCAAGTTTCGCCGGTCTCGCGGCGTGTTCAGAGCCTCTTGGGACGCCGAAGTGCCGTGTCTCTGTGCCTTCGCACGCTTGGATACCGACCAAGAATCGGCGCCGTGTGAATGTGTTTTGCGAGTGCAATGTGCGTGAAGCCGTACGTATCTAAAAATACAACCTGTCGAAAGCAAGTGTCGCCGGTCTCGCGGCGTGATCGAAGCTCAAAATGTAAAACGCACTATAAACGGCATGCCTGAGATTCGTTTGGGTGTACTTCCTCTCAGCAAGTATATGGATTCTCTCTCAAGCGGTCTAATCTGATGTTGACCACACATCAGGTCTCCACCGACGATTGATCAGGACGAGACCCAACCGGGACACAAGGGAGGAGCGGCTAGCGAGGGGGCTACACATACGCCAGCTTCTTGCGGACAAGATCCGAAAATAGATAGATGGTGGGTGTTTCATTTGCTATGCCTTTTGACATGCTCATTCTGTTTGTTATGTTTCAAGATTTCTGCAGAGTTCAATTTCAACTATTGTAAAATACCGAGCATGCGCCCAATGTAGGCTCGTTCAGAATAACCGCAAGTAAGCAAAGGGCGTACCAGACACCCATTAATCTGTTTTGAGCCCTTCTCAAATTATTAAAAGAACACATCAAGTGCCAGGTGCTGTGGCGTCCTTGCCACAATAGCGCCGGTCGCAGAGCTGACAGATCCGTGCCTGGCAGCAAGCCATGGCGTGGCCTTTGGGAACCAGGGAATCGAGATTAAAGAAGTAGCACAGAAATTGGAGGCGAGTGGCGAAGGTGAGCAGAGTTAACAGAAAACAAGTATGAAGGGGTTCCGTCGCATGAGGCATCTATGTCCCGTGCATGTAATCTTGAGTGTGCTGTAGGTGGCTACTCAAAAAAGTTTTACTTGGACGTAACTAATCGCAAATCTTTCTTGAAGTTTCCACGGCCTGCAAGCCAGCAGGCGCCAGTTCGTTCTCGTTCAAAGGTGAGGATTCCAGATTTTCTAGTTTGCTCTGAAGCAGCAATACTGAAGCCAGACGAGCTGTACGGCATATTTAAGTGACGGAGCCCCGAACGACTGGGGACGCTTTCATTGAAGCTTGTTTTGCTGCAATACCCGTGGACAACACGTTTGTTGACGTGTGCCCAGTTTTGTCGCAAGAAACATATTATGTCACGCGCATGTAATTTTCATGGGTGGTCCAGCTGCGCCAATTGCGCCATTTTGATAAATTCCACTTTGCCTGCGCCTTGCTGCGCCTAAATACATAAATTGCGCCGAACTGCGCCAAACCACGCCAAACTGCGCCAAAAAGGGCTAGTCGGTCCGTGAACGAATCCTTTTTTTTTTGGAAGAATGGCGTTTTCGACTGGGAACCCGGTAAAAAATAGCCATCACAATCCAATGCAGGCTTCCGGCTCAGTGACATTACTGTTTTGTTGAGACCCTTCTGGTATGCGGCGTTGTGGCTGCTCATTTCTGCATGCGCGTATTTTTTTTTCTGCATGCGCGTATATTCCGTTTTACCTTATGTTGCACCGCAGCGAAGTGCAAGAAGCGCGAGCTCATAGCGTTGGCAGCTGTCCTTAATGCACGGAAGCTTGTGCTGCCGAGATGCGCCCTAGAGGGAGGAGCTCGCGCTCGTAGCCTTTCCTGCGGTACATCATAAGATGAAATAGAGTATAGTAAGTTAGAGACCCCACAGAAGAAATCCGCTCGGATGCTCGTTCACCGGCTGACCAGCGGCATGAATACCGAACGTGGTTATCTTTTCGTTCGTGTGGTCGTTGCTTCATTTCCTTGTTGCGAATTGTTGCGTGTTATTCTTCATGTCAAATACCGAAAACGATTGGTTACCCACTTGGTTGTCATACTGTCGTACTGCGTGTGAACTCAGAATGGAGCTTACAAACCAGTTTAGTAAATCGCTATAGTTTCGGATGCTCAGACGCCTTGAGTATATTTATCACCATAACACTGAAACAAACCAAGTTGCGTTGAAGGTTTACACAGTGAGAGGTCAGTCTGACTTAGGTTGTATCGACCGTGCTTCACGCTGTAGATAAATTTAGCCTGTAGATTTACTGCTAGTGACTACAAGACCGCGCGCCCGTACTATGCTCACCAGTTTGAAAAAGGCGGGGATGGGTATTAGCCGCGAGATGTTTCGGTGGCGCCCTCGTTTGGTTACCTTTCGTGACGTCATTACCTTGTGAGCAACAAGTTCGATGGTGTTTGTGATGGGCATGGTGGAAGCCTGAAATCATAGCGCTTTCAAAGCAACACTGCCAACACCGTCAAATTTGAAGTTCTTACATTCCTCTTATTTACGTCGATGAGACATCCTTTGCTGACGTCATAGTCAGCGTTCGGCCTATTGGGATGGGCCGACCACAGCGACGCTTTCGATCGCTCACGTCGCCAATAGAGCCCAATATTCCTGGGTCAGAATCGCGTGCCGATGATTACCAATGCGAGTGAGGAAACATATTTACACGATTGTAAGTAGACTCGAATGTAGGTCGACTCCCTCACACCGCGTGCCAGAAAATAAAATAAATATACATAGAAATTACATAGGGGCGCATTTGACACGGGTTACGTTCTTTCGCGACGCACGCCAGCAAGTTTTGCCTCTAAGTCTCGAGTTCGTCTCGACTTTGGTTTGTGGAAACCTTGTTGTTTGCCGCCACAGTTATGTCTCGCATCGCCGCAGCCGCCACTGGCGCACCACCCGTCCTTGTCTTAGCGCTATTTGTAATTTCGTTTGTATAACCAACTATACTCTGTTTCACCATGTGTTGTACCGCAGGAAAGGCTACAAACGCGAGCTCCTTGCTCTAGGGCACATCTCGGCGGCACAAGCTCTCGTGCACCAAGGGCTGCTGCCAACGCTATGAGCTCGCGCTTCTAGCCTTCGCTGCGGTACAACATAAGGTGAAACGGAGTATAGCCCGCCAGAATATTTTGATTCCCCTTTGCGCAGCCGGGCTCTTCAAGCGGGTGCGGAGCTTTCATGTCCCAGCATCCACTGAGGACTTCTTCATCCAACTCCACCTCGAGGTGCTGCATGTAAAGGTGTGGCTGGACGCGAGTTTTTTTTTTCGTTCCTTGGTCTACAAACTGCGACCTGTGTGGCGCGAGTCAGACGATTCAACACGTCTTCGTTGCGCGCTCAAACGCTAACCTCTTCTGGGACAAGCTCAGAGTGGCATCTGGGCAGGATTTCGAAATTGAGTGGCTAACCTTTAAGTATTTGCACCTCGGTGGTGCCGACAATTCGGACGTAGCTCCGGCAATCGTCCTGCTGGTTCTACAGTCCATTTGGTTGGCGCGCACTGCCATGGTAGAATGTCACACCGACGCCAGGCCGACACATGGGACTACTTCACGTCAAGGCTGAGGTGGCTCCTCTCGATTGCCGCGGGAGAGGAATACCACGAAGGAAGGGAATGGCAGCACATAAAAGATCGACTGAAGGAAAAACAACTCAGGGACCAGCGCGCCCGGCAACGGAGGGACAGGAGCGGGACTAGCTTGGGCTCCCACGCTTTCTGGCCCGCTGGGGGCTGATTGCGGCCGGGCAATGGAATTCGTGAGGGCGCGAGCAAAAATATTTTTTGACTGTAGGCTGTTAACCGGTACTGACTCTTTGTGTATCTTGTGCGCTGTAAACCGGGACTGACGCTTTGTGTCTCTCTGTCCTCATGATAGACTGACTAAAAATGTTAGTGTCAATGCATGTCACGTGTAACTGCGATTTGTAAATAAACTTGTTTCTGTTTGGAAAAAAAGTTAACGAGGCATTGTGGTAAGGTGCCTGCTTTGTACACAGTGGACCACGGTTCGATCCCCAGTGAGGGCAAACGTCTTTTTTTTTTTCTAGAACATTTTTTGTCGGGCATTTAGCGGTATTTACGACATTTAGTTTTTACAATTAACACTTAAAAAAAAAACAAATGTTGTCGACGAACCTTTGCAGAACTAAATGGTATAGGACTCCCTTTCCGGAGGTGCAATCGTGGACAGTGGGGCTTGGGTTGCCGGCTGGACGCCGTGAAGCGTAATGTACGGGTTAAGTTTTCCAATTAGCAGCCACACACTGTCGCCGTGAAGCGGCCTGAACGCAGGCCGGGGGGGGGAGGGGGGGTTAACACGCTTAAACTAGTGATACACGTGCCGTCCCCAAAGGCTGACCCAAATGGCATGATCTCTCGGCGAAGTGCGTATAGCCATTTCCGGTCGAGGTGCACGATGTAATGCGTATGGCTTTACTCTAGTTTATATGTAAAAAACGTTTTTGTTTGTGGTAGTTTGTCCGTTTGTTTCGAGGTAGGCCTACTGGGCGAACGACGGCCGTGCTTGCATAGCGTTCCGCGGAATGGCGCCACCGACGTCGTTAGATGCTAGAGGGCTTCAAGTAAGAGTGCGTTCAACTCAAATAATGGAGAGCATTTGCAATTTAATGGCGGCATTAGAGATGGCGGATTATACACTTTATAGCGTTTAAAAATGTTTATACTATCGTAAAAAATGGTCCCTATATGAAAGTCTTTTATTACACACGTAAAATCTTCAAGCATCTCCAGGGTTGTTTATAACCACATTTACAATGAAAACCACAGCAAAAGTTTGCACTTTAATGGCGCCTATAAGAACGTATCCCGATTTAGCAATTGAACACACTCTTACTTGAGGCTGTCTATTAGATGCTGGCTGAAAGCAGACGACGGCGTGCCACCTGCATTCACCGCTATACTTTCAGCAGATACGATGTGTTACCGCTCGGTAAAAAAGTAGGACTGAGGTATACGAACCAATTCCGTCCCACGCTGAGCTGAGCAAGCACTCTGCCATAGACAAAAACAAATTTGTCCTTTCATAAAATTGAGGAATCCCAAATTACTCGGTTATATTTCCCTACTTAAAAGCGACTATTAAAATATGTGCTCCAGCAAAAAGTGGCCACTTTTCAAGAAGAGTGTCGAACCCTTAATTATCCTTTGTAGTAGCTTCCCATTGGCTGGAACGATCATTGGTGCCTTGCATGGGAGGAAGAAAGATGTCAATATTTTTTCCGGTGGCATCGATTACTTGAGGAAAACTTGTATGAGTTTTCCTTGCTATATTTTCATTTTAAGAAGAAATGCATGTGGTTACATGTGCGGTTTATTCGCTCTGTTAAAATAGTTTTGTAGCCTTGGAGTTTTCGAAGGCGGGACTGATTTAGTAAATGCATCGATATTTAAAGGCAGTGAGGTGCTTTCCGAAGTTTGGGGTTTTTACTTTCTATCCCCTTTATCACAACACTTCCAACAACAGTATTTTAGCTGCAAATAATTGTCTGTGTTACAATCGCAGTTAAAATATTATTATGTCACTTTGAAGAATTGCAGTGTTTTCTATCCCATATGGAAATCTTATATCTGGGCCATATCTGGTCATATCAAACATTATATGACTATATACAGCCTATATACAGACTTACCTGGCGTATATACAGACTAATATGGCGTATATACAGACTTATCTGGCGTATACACAGCCTTATCTGCCGTATATACAGCTTTATCTGGCGGCCGGTTTTTAATATATTAAAAAGTTTAAAAAGTTAAAAATTTACTTTGTTAGCAAAATGTGAATGACTCATTGTTCGCAAGCTAAATATTAGCAACACATAATCCCAAACTTCAGCTTTGGCAAGCTTAAGTTTGAGATTATTTGTGCTAATTTTCACGAGGATTTCAATGTAGAATTAATTATTTTGAAGTGTTAACATTACGCCGGAATAGACAATTTGCTAAATCCCCCATGCACCTCGGCCTGTACTCGAGGAATCATGGGGACGGTGTTTCTTCAGCTGCCTAGTGATCGGAAATTTCGACCAAATCTTTGGTTACACAGTTTTGAGTGTAATTCGGAGTAACCCTGAACAAGTGTCGTATTGAACCCAAGTACCTGTCATATCACTTTTAACATTTTCCCGCCAATGTCAGTACTGTGCATTCTGTTCAACCTTCAACCTGGATAAGCTGCAGACATATCTCTTACATTATTATCATTCTCGTACAGCTTCAAAGACGCTGATATTAATTTAGAAACACTAAAAATGCTAGAAACAGCTCCGCTGAATCCGAGCTAAATCCTGGTTTTGGTTGTTGTGATTTCTCGGCTTTTAGGTAATTCCTGCTAAAACAACAATCACGAGAATGATAATATTGTAAGAGATTTCGGCGCCTCAGCCTGGTTGAAGGTTGGATAGAATGCACAGTATCATAAACGCTGCCATTGACGATAAATTTTAAAAGTGATATGACAGGTCCTTGAGCCCTTTGGGATGCTTGTTCAGGGTGACTACGAATTACACTCGAAACTGTGTAATCATGGAATTGGACAAAACTAGCGATCACTAAGGAGCTGAAGGATCACCTGTCCTATAATTCCTCAAGTGCGGGCCGGGGCACTTGGGAGAATTGTAGACAATAAAATTTATATAGTGCTGATTTCAGGCTTGTGCCCTTTTGATATGCCTGGCGAGATCTGGAATTTCCTTACTTAGCCAGATCTGGGATTTCCATACCTGGCCAGGGATATCAGGCTATATCCAGCAATATGAGGCTATATCTGGCAGATATACCATATCAGGTTATATGTGGCCAATTTTTGATATGGCCATATCTGAAATCTTCACATCTGGCCAGATATAATTTTTTGTAAGGGATAGTACTTGCATCGCTTTTTACAAGGTGATGAACTGGAATCACCTGCCCCACAAGCTTAAACGTGGGGGACACGCTGCCACAGCCGTGATGGAGCACTCGGACATCTTTTTGCTGCAGGATGGTTATTTGAACACTTTTAGCTTGCCGTCGTTCAAGCAACTATTGTCTGCTAGTCGTATCGTGCCTCAGTGACTGGTTGTGCCGTTTTCGTCGCGTGTTCTCTTGGTTTCGGGACGTCATGTCCGCAAGGTTGCGGTGTACCCTTTTAATGCAATCGGATGATGTGGAATCAAACCCCCGACCTGACAATGACGCTGTTGCGACAGTGCCCATGAAGGACCTTCTCGCAAATGTTGTTGCTACCGTTCAAAAGATAGAGCAGTGACAGAGCGCAATAATTTCCGAAAGAAAAGAACTCCAGGAAAAAAAGAAAAACGACACATGATACTGTGCAGCAGTTATCCTCGAGAGTGACCGCCATTGGGGGCGACATTTCTAAAAACCTAGTGGCTAGAGCTAAAACCAACTGATATTGCCGTTGCATCTCAGATTCACGATGTGCAGTCCCGTTGCGTTGATGCTGCGAATAAGCTTAGACGCTGTAACCTACTGTTTTACGGTATCCGAGACGGTAGCAATGAACCATGGAACGCGCCCAAAGCCAAAGTTATCGAGTTCTGTTCAACGCAGCTTGGATCGAACTGCCATTACTACAGACCTTATTGAAATATCGCATTGCTTGGGCAAATTTCTATCAAGCAAAAACTATCCCATCATTGTTAAATTCTTGCGATTCAAAGGAAAGGATGGCATACTGAGTTTAGGACATAGGCTAAAGGGCTACCTTTGCCATCAGAAAGGATTTTTCTTTAGAGCTTCGTCAGGCAAGAAGTAAAGTACTCAGATACACGAAAGGAAAACAGGTTCTTTTTAAACTTCGTTTCAACAGATAAAAATAGATAACAAAGTTTTTGAATTTCACAACGTATCTGTGTGCTTCAGAGAATCAAGATAGCCAGATAGCAACGCAGAAACGCTCCTAATCGCACACATTGTCCACGACCTTTCACCGCTAACGAAAGTTGTGCACAAACTCTTTGTGTCTTTTACCATAGCCCACTCTATACTGACAAAGCCTGGCAGATCACCATGAGAAGCGGCCGCCGAAATGAGAAAGGTGGGGTGGCAGAAAACGGATGAGAGGAGAGCCACGTAACTGGCGCCCCGCTGCGGCGAGACGCCGAGACACACTTCTCCCGAGCGAACAAGTGTGTTTCAGGTCCTTCGCCGCTGCAAAAGCTGTGCACTGACGTTCAGGTTCCCAGAGAAATGGCTGTTTGATTCTTTGTGCTACCAGATCGTCGCACACTAAATCTGCGACCAGGCACTCTATGGCTCCGTTGCCGAACTGCCAGGATTTGTAAGTATAGAGGAGGCTATATGCTTTCACTATTATACAAAGTGTCATTTCTAAGCGTGAACAACTAAGGGGTTTCATAACCGATCGCAAAACAGATATAATCGTGTGAACCGAAACGTGGCTGAAACCTGAACATAGTGACAATGAAATACTCGATGTCAGTTCCAACTTCGAAATCTATCGTCGGGACCGACAAGTTAACGGGAGAGGGAGGCGTGTTTATTGCGACAAAGAAAAACTTGTGTACAAGCGTTGCCCACATTGATAGAGTATTACTCATTAGTATATCTTCAGCCTTCACGGTTTGTCTTTTTGGTGTGTGCTATAGGCCTCCTGACTGTGACGGAATCTCTTGTAGTGAATTGCGGAAGGTGTTATCTGTATTCAAAGAGTAATTTTCCCAGCGCTGATAGGCCTACTTCAGGTTCACCTTAGCAGAACACGCAGATGTTTATCGACTTGACTCTTGACTTTAATCTTGTTCAAATTATTGATCAACCCACTCGCCATGACAACGTTCTTGATCTCTGTCTAGCATCTGAACCCGAGATTGTGACGTCGGTCTCAATCATTGACGGATCTAGCGACCACCAGCTGATTTACATGCATGTTTTACTCTCACCTCAAACAACGTTCACATTTTCTAAATTTATGCTGGATTATAATGAGGCGGATCTTGCCAAAATTAACGTTACTCCCTTTATATATTCTGACAATTATGTTGTAAATTTTTTTGTTGTACAAAGTAGTGATAACTGGTTACTTTTTAAATAAACGTTACTCGGGCGTATTCTCGCCTTTGTTTCACGCGTTCGTATTCGGTTAGACAGCAGTGAACACCGGTACAACAAGATCTTGAAGACTATGCGCCACAAAAAGAAAAAACTGTTCAAGGTAGCCAAAAACTCGAATTCCGAGACAGCCTGGTCCAGATATAGCTCTTGGGCCAAACCCTACGTCGAAGGTTTGCGTTTCTTCAAAGACACATTTTATAACTGTCACCAGCCTTCAATGTTAGAAAAAAAAAACACACACACAAAAGTTTTGGAAATTTATTTCCCCTAATGAGTCATTCCGTTCAATACTCTTGATGAACGATGATGGCAGCGTTATTTCGGACGCTAATGCCCTACGGTTTGAACAATTCCTTTTCGTCTACTTTTACTAATGGGGATATTTCCACCTTACTTTTTATACCAGACGTCGATTTCAGTAGTAGATCCTATTTTTATAAGACCGTCTGGAATTGCGATATTAATAGATAACCTCAAAATTTCCAGCTCGGCTGTTGTCGACGCAATTATTACTAGAATTCCAAAAAAATACCAGGTGTAACCAGTAAAATATGCAGACTACTTTTCCAGCAATTATCTACCGGCTGCATCCCACCCGAGTGGACGGTTGGGAAGGTCGTTCCGATCTACAAAAGTGGCGTCCGTCACTCGGCGGGAAACTACCATCCGATTTCGTTAACCAGTTTGGTATGCAAGTTATTAGAAATTGTAATATTTTTCCATGTAGTGTAGCACCTGGAATCTAACAACGTTTTCTACCAAAATCAGTATGGGTTTCACTAAAGGATGTTTATGCGAGAGGCAGATCTAGAGTTCACCCATGATATTCATGTTAATAGACTTACTAACTCCCAAATATGACGCCATATTCCTTGACTACTCTGAAGCGGGTTTCCCATGGAGCGATTATGGCCCTGAAGTAGAGCGATTTCTGCCGTCGCGGCGCTCTGGCCAGCCGCAGCGGCTGAGCGGCACGGTTCCACCAGGTTGAAAATTTTTCGCCGCGGCAGAGTGGTGGCTTTCGCGCGGTTTGACGTGCATAGGCTATGCAAAGCGGAGCATATATTGTTCCCACCCCACAACACACCTGGAGGTGTCTCCTCTCGTAATGATTTTTTTTCGCCCCTTCTTCAGTCAAAACACGAAACTGACAACATGCACGAGGGTAGGGGGTGCCATTTTATGTAAGTTGTCTTCTATGTTTTTTGTTTTTACTTTTAATTCCTGGTAGCAAACCTCCACTGAGAGTTATCCGTTTGTTTGTCCAGTCACTTCTATCCGTACCTTACTTTTCTTATGTTTCATTTGCGGCATATCAACAAGCCAAACTTCAATTTCAGTCCCCATAAATTTTTGTCCTAATTATATTGACGACTAGGATCACTAGTGGCTCTATTTTAGTTGTTCGAGCACCATAAAAATCCACACTACATTTCATGGGAGTTACTTCAGCTGTAGAAATTATTTAAGCATTTATTTATTTATTTATACATACTGCAGCCCCAATGGGGCTATGGCAGGAGTAGGAGTTATACACAGACGGTCCAGACATCACTATGAAGCATTGTCAACGGCACACAGAAATCCATCTGGTTGTAGTGATCGGATGTTCCCTGGTAACAAATTCCAGCGTTCAATGGTGTGAGGAAAAAAACTGTATTTAAACATATCAGTACGAGGATGAAAAGGTAAAATGTTTAATGCATTCAACTAATTCTAGACTTTTCAGTAATGAAAAAAAAAAGAAATCTAAAATAAGTATGTCACTGAAGCCCATTATATGTTACTATATAGCTGCCGAATTTGTTTATCAAAAGAACGCATTAGTTTGACACAGAATTTGTATTTAGTTGCGGGATCCTTAGATCCGCCAATTCAGCGAGGCAGCCATGTTTGCAAGTGAAGGTGACGACATCTGCTTCGTCCCTTTAGTGTCCCTAGACAGTCCCAAGCGGAGAGGCGGTACCAATCGTAGGTCTCTTGTATGCACTTCCAGGCGTGGATCAGTAGGCGCCTAGGCGTCCTTCGATCTAACGTGCCCTTTTACCCCACTTTTCACTCCCGAGTTTTGGGCAGTTGGAATATCTGACACAGCTTGCTCCTCCGAATTCAACGTCAGTTCTGGGAGGAGACGGCAGAGTCTCCAGAGGGCAGCGAATGCCATGGCCTCGTAGGTTAGAGACTGCGGCCTTTAATGCTTTCCCCAAAAGTAAGAACTGCTGGTGTTCAAGAACCCGTACAGCAGACAACCACTTGCTGACCTGAACATCTACATCGACGGACAAGAAGTACCCAAGCCCAACGAGGTGAGGGTCCTCGGCCAGATCCTTACCCAGCCGGGAAGAAATCTTAGCACAATCAACAAGCTCACACACTTCTACGAAGCATGTCTTCGGGATGCTGAGGAGAATCAGGGAACCAGCAGTACGGACTCAAAGAGAAGGAGGCTATACAGCTGGCATATGCCTTCGTGGTATCTCAGGTTATGTACGCCACCCCGTAAATGAGACTAACTCAGACCGAAGTCAACAAGCTTAATGTCATCATTCGAAGAGCTTTCAACTGCGCCCTTGGACTACCAGAGTACGTGGCCACGGAGGACCTGCTCAGCACGGGTCTCTACAGTACCAATACATCAGAGGAACTCTGGGAAGCCCAGCGGATATCACAAATCAAGCGCCTCAGCGAAACACCGAACGGAAGATGGCTCTGGAGCGGCTGCAATTGGCCACACCGGGTGTGGCCGGGTGTGGCCAATTTATAGTAATTTGACGGGATTTTCTTTTTCACAGTGCGGTTACAAACTTAAGCTGGGAGACTTCAGAACCCGCTTCCGCAAAGACCGCTGCCCGGTCAGCACCGGCGCGAACCACTGTAGCCCCAACACGTGGGTGCTGGACTCCCTGCGTAGCCGGAACTTTTGGCGGCTCGTCTACAAGCAGTGCACGCAGGGAGCCCTTGCCAGGTGCTCGAGATCGGCCTGCTAGAAGTCAGTAGCACATGGCGGCCTCACGAAATCCACCATCGCGAAAGCCACTGCAAAGGAGATTCACCCCCTTCAACCGCAACATAAACTCCTCACCCTCGTCCGCAAGCTCCATTTGAACCATCATCACCATTTCTTTTAAAAATGCATCTGTATACAATACTACCTTATCACCGTTGAATGCGGCGCCGCGGGCCTTTCACGGTATGGGCGACTTACCTGTCAGCGGCG
This sequence comes from Ixodes ricinus, assembly GCA_037355805.1. NCBI lineage: Eukaryota > Metazoa > Arthropoda > Arachnida > Ixodida > Ixodidae > Ixodes > Ixodes ricinus. Next base: position 60,476 of record JAZHYW010036550.1, read on the forward strand.
GCGCGACTCTCCTTAGCCGAAATAAATCACTACCACTATTTAGTGCGAATCTATATTTTGACTCGCCTTCATGATTTTGATTGACTCACTTTCCTATTTCTTACTGCAATGATTAGACGCGCATTTTTAAAACAAAATCTTGGGCATTTGTTCTACGCTGGAGCCACTAAATGAGATGCGCTTAGAGTATCGGCCCTTTTTTCCGCGACATTGTTGTGGGCGCTGCCATTCTGGCTCGTATGCAGTGCAGACGCAACTGCCGATCGTCATGATTCAAAAGTGCGACTTCCTCAGCATTAGGTTCGATGTTAGGAAGGTCATGTAATATTGCTCTGCTTTGTCGCGAACTGCTTAAACGTTTGTGGAGGGCAGAAAGAGTTTCTTATGATTTCAGATAAAGTTTCAGATAACTGGTAATTATGAATTTAAGACACAATATGGCCAAGTGTCGATACTATGAAGCGTCGCTTATTTAGTGGCTATTAGTGGCACTAGCGAACACGAGCTTGGAGCACGTGGAGCGAAAGCTCGCGCTGCAGAACCCAGGATCCTGGGTTCAATCCCCACCACCCTGGCGTGCGGTCGTGTATCACTACTGCGAGGTGCACGTTAAAGACCCCAGGCAAACGGTTTGTACTTCACTGGCTAAATTTCTCCTCTACAGCTGGGAGGCAATTCGCCCGTTGAGGAAGACTAAGTTCTAGGCTGTATAAACACACACCTCAATTTTTAGGGGCGAACCTTCCTTAAAGGGATACTGAACCAAGGAATTTAATGTTCCTCATAATAAAGTGGCGCGCGTTCTTTCCACGAGCCAGCAGCCGCCGGGGTGTCGCGTAGCACGCAGCAAATACGACGTCGTTGCAAACCTCCATTCGCGAGGTTAAGATGACAGTGAACTGTATGGGCTTCAGGCCGAAGGAGAATAAAGACAAGTTTTTCATCTACACAGTGGTGTCTGGTGTAAAAAGTAAGTGATAAATTGGTGTAACAAACACGTAGCCGCTCACTTGTAGATGAGAAAAGCCTGTCTTTATTTTCCTTTGGTCCCACGAAAGCCCATGCCTCTTAGCGCGAATGGAGGTCTTTGACGTCATTTTTCGCTGCGTGTGCTCGCGCACACCGGCGGCTGCTGGGCTCGTGGAAGAACGTGCGCCACTTATTATAGAACACTAAATTCTTTGGTTCGGTATCCCTTCTAAGGCGTGGGTCTGTCCCTCCTAGTTGTGGGTATGTAGCCACTTCGAGGTTTAGTTTATGAATGGCTCAAGAGATGGCGTGTTCCGGAATTAACTTTATGTAGAGATGACAGATGGCGCTTAGCTCATGTTATAAAAGGCACTCGCTCTTGGCGCTGCTCGTAGTTTAGCTGGATGGAGGCAGTAGACAAGGCTGCGGAGCGGAGAGCGCGCAAGGCGGCGGCAGCGCGCGCTCGCAGACAGAATCCAGCCGTGCGAGAGCGAGAGGCCGAAGCATGTCGTCAGGCTGCGCGTCGACGCCGCCAAGATCCGGCCGTGCGAGAGCGGGAAGCCGAATCGCGTCGTCAGTCTGCTCGGCGACGCCGCCAAGATCCGGCCGTACGAGAGTGGGAAGCCGAAGCGGCACGGCAGCGTCGCCAAGATCCGGCCGTACGAGAGCGGGAAGCCGAAGCGGCACGGCAGCGGCGCCAAGAGGATCTGCAGAACGTCAGGGAACGGGAAGCGGCAAGAAAGCGCGCGTATCGGCAGGCAGACCCCGATGCAGCGAGAGCTCGTGAGGCGTCTGCAAAACGCATCAGGCGAGCTTCCAGCCCGGAAGGTGCCGACGCGCGGTTTAAGCGAGACTTTCTAGACGTTTCGTTCGGCCATAGCTGTGGTGTGTGATAGATTGTGTTTGTATACACACAGTGTTCTAGCAATACGTA
>JAZHYW010036553.1:0-11458 GCA_037355805.1 Ixodes ricinus
TCACGGGACAGTGCAAAGCCCGCACTCGTCAGGCACTGCCATTGTTTCTGGTCGATGGCAGTGCGGCTTCCCTCATGTCGCCCATGTTTGTATTTATTTTAGGGGTCTTAATAATCGTTTGTTATGCACCACAAATAAAATGAGGAGTCTGATTATTCATTTTAAACAGTTAGAATAGATATAAAAAATGTGTGAATGATCTGAACGTGGGACATTGCAGTTGGTTTCGTTTTGGCTTCAACCCTTCAACTGGAAGCAAAATGGCCATGTAACACCATCTCAATTCAGTTCGGTCGTACCACAGTTAGCAGCCGCTTACTGCCGTTTGCCTAAACAAGGTTAAAACAGCCTGTGTCACTAGGGTATGGCACACATTCAAACGCAGGCACTACTACCTGCTGCCTAGAAGGTTACACTGGGTACCAGACATGGCTCCGATGCCTCTATTTTGCCAGCTAATCATCTTTGCCATTTTTTTTTATTTTTCAGGTGGACAATGCGTTTGTTTTGAAAGAAAGAATGACGAAGCGAAAGCATCCAAAAGGCTCTAGTGACAATACGGAGCATGCGAGCAGTGGAGGCTGCTCGGCTGAAGAGTATGCTAGAGTTATACAAAAACTGCAAGCGAAAAAACAAAGGATCTGCCACCTGGAGATTGAGCTCGACATAGAAAGGGGCATTTCACGGCGTCTTCAAGAACAACTACTGGATCTCTTAGGTAAGCTTTTAAACACATTTGGAAGAGAGGCTTCTGGGCACTGCTATTTTTGGTGATGCTGCTGCTGCTGCTGCTGCTGCTGCTGCTGCTGCTGCTGCTTAGGATGAGGCGTGCTTTCGCCATGATGTGGTGTGCGATTGTCTCCTTATTGACACAATGGTAGTGCTGGGTCAGATGCAATCTTTTGCATTATGGGGAGGTTACCATATGTTCAGGTGTTTTAGGGGTCCAATGCTTGGAGAGGTTTGTGCAGAGGTCTCGTGGTCCGGTATCTTCGGTAAGAGAAAAAACACTGCAGGATGGCAACCATACGAAAACCCAACCAGAGCCTTTTACACTCTGGGGAAGAAAATGGAATAGCATGAAGCCAGCGGAACACCAAGCCAGTGAAGCGGCCAGGCTTAGCCAAGTAGGCTTTGAGCACGCATATGAAAAAATGTGTGTGGGCTGGCCAACATTACATTTGTATCATTTTGAAACAGGTAGCAGGATGTAATGGTAAATTTTAAAATCAATTATTCAGTTGAATTGATCCTTTACTTCAAAGTAAGCTAGCAACAAAAATGTACCACTCTCTCAGTGCTGACTATCAACTCTGTGTTGTAAGTTGTCTTCTTTCTCTATGTTGTTTACACACCTACCAAAGTTCTTTGTTGCTGTTGCACAAAGAATGCGCTCGTAAAGAGTGGAGCAAAACAAGGCGACCAGCTGCATAGAATGAATTACTTCGACTAACACATTTTTCACCTATCTTCACAGTTGTCTCAATTTCTCGTGTGAACTGCTAAAGTGCTTGCCTATTACAGTACATTTCTTTAAGTCTGCTGAGCATCTGCAGCCCCGCCAATGCATGCCTAGATCAACTTTCACCACCTCCTCACGCGAGAAATTATTGAAGCGGACACAATTGGGGTTGACGCTAGATGAACAATGTGTTAGCAACCCTTCTATAACATACTGTATTTACTCGCCTAATGAACACACTCCCCCCCCCCAAAAAAAAAAAAAATAATTACACATGTTTGGGTTTATTACGCGGGGTAAAATTTTTGCTTTTACAAACTTTGTGATAATGTCCTTTTAGGTGCCAATATAACATGGCAGGGTACTGTGGCACGTCTCCACTGACAGATGCACACCTACGACTGGTTGTGGGCGTAAAACAGTAATCATGCTCTATAAATTGCAATCCTTTTTTAGGGCGCTTTCGGCGTGCCTTTTGCCGAAGGAAAAGCACCCTACGAAGCTCACTCCGCACTGAGAGCAACGCGATTGTTCTTAGGCCTAACCATTTGCATGATTTCACTGTCCGAAAGTGGACCGTAGACGAACACGAGTTAGTTGACATCAATGCATCCGGTGGGCGAAACATGTCCGAAGCTGCGCAATTTTTCGACCCCAGCTTTATTGGGTGTGCTCGCTACTCAGTTTCACTGTTCATCACTTCCGTTACTATGCACTTGCAGCCATGAGAGCGTATATTGCTATGCTTGGCTTAGTTTGGCCTGGCCACTTGGCGGTGAAAGAAAATTGGCTTGGTGGGCTTGGTGGCTAGCTGAGTTGGGCGCAGTTTGAGTCTCGCAGAGCGGAAAATTGGAGGTGGGTTCATTATGCGAGGGGGGGAAGTAAAAATATTGATGCCCATTATGGGGGGTGCTTTCATTGTCTGAATGCGTTCATTATGGTGTATTCTAAGAAAGAGTTGTACTTGGCAAAAAATAAAAAAGAAAGTTTGGTCGATGTGTACACAACATTGAGGAAGAAGACGAAATTCAGCACAAGGCTGATAGCACTGAGTGAGTGGTACATTTTTGTTTTGTGCCTGCATGTGTGTATCTTGAGTGGAACATACTTGTGTGTGTTGTAAAATAAAATAGTTTTCTAAGATTGCAGAAATTGTTTTCTAGCAAGAAACAAACCACTGGCTGGGTTTGAGGATTTAATAATATTTGGTTTATTAAACAAAGTTGTATTACTGTTATGATGTGGAAAAATATGGCTAGTCTACTACCGGCCCATTTGGTAGCACGCAAACTGGCCAGTCTCAGCTGAGACTGGGTGAGAGACAGAGTATTGCCAAGGCTAGTTTATCAGTGAAGTGGAACTCTACTTTGAAACTCAAGCACTCATCCTCTCCACTTTTCATTGGCTTTTTTTCACCTAGTTTCAGCTGGGACACCAGTTGTAGTAACAGGGTGTCTAGCAACCGGGAATTGTCAGGAAATTTTAATTACCAGGAAAAATCAGGGATATTGTCAAAAAGCAAACCCAGTCAGGGAAAATGAGCCGGAGATGCCATCGAGTGCCCTCAGCAAAGACTTGAGGACTTAGGGGCAGAAAAATAGCCAATAAATTTTGCTTAGAGTGGAGAGCGGGCTCTGCTCGCTCAATGTAGCATGTGCTACCCGATGCAAAGGGAACAGCCGACAAATCTAGTCCAAGCCTTGGATTGGATTGAGGCACCACACTAGGCTAGATCCAGTTAGAGCTACTAGAATTAGTAACAAATAGAAAAGCCATAGACCCTAATCTGGTATCCTACATCCGAGTCTTAAGCTGAAAATATTCGAAGGTGTGCTTCTGGCGGCCATGCTGCCATTTGGTTATTGACGTGTGTGACTGAGCGTAGTGTTTTTATAGTGTTTCCGGAAGTGGCCTCTTTACTGACGATGTTGGTGGCAAGGAAGTGCTCGTTTAATCCGAACTGGACGAACCCGGATATTTCGGAATATGCAAGTTGGATTAAGCCCTTGAAAAATGATCCTCACAGGGTCATTCCATGTCAAACGTCCAAAACAATACGCTCGACCCCTTCCGATTTCTAAGAAAAAAATTCATGGCCTTTTGCAGTAATGTTTGTAGCAATGCCCTAAAATATTTTTGGCGAAAAAATGTTGTTGACGACCTGAGCGCGGTTTTCACTTTTAAAAACAGCGTGAAACTATGGAATCACTCAATAATTGATGAAATATCATCTTTTTATTGAAACACCCAACAATATTTTTTCTTAGATTTGCACAGCTTTCGACTTACAGCTAAAGTTTTGTTCAATTTAAATATTTAAAAAAAAACTAATATTTTTTGAAAATGTTAACATTTTTGTTATTTTATATAAAAATTTTTTTTTAATTGCTCCAGGGATTTAATATACCTTTTTGCCGGCTGCCCTGCAGGTATATAATCTATAAAAAATGTTTAAAACCGCTCAATTAAATATCTCGCAGTAAACGAAAATTCTGAAATTGCACAAAAGTGTGTTTTGATGCATAAACAGCCGTTTATTTCACCCTGAGGTGGTCCAAGTAAAAATGCAAAATATGGTGGGCTTGGAAGAACAATCGATAATCTTTTGATTCTGAAAGTTTAATCAAAGTAATTTTTGTTTAAAGCGAGAAAACAATTTTTGAAGTTGGAACTCTCGACCACAACGTGGTTTTAACAAAGTTAAAACCGCGCTCACGTCGTCAAACAATATTTTTCGTCAAAACTATTTCAGGGCATGGCTACGGACATTGCGGGAAAAGGCCATGACTATTTTTTTAGAAATCGGAAGGGGTCGAGCGCAACGTCTGGGACGTTTGACATGGAATGACCCCACAGTGTTCGATGCCTTGTGTTGTAATGATCTTATATATTTAACCACCTCTACAGTGGTCAGGGAATTTCACCTGAAATTGTCAAGGAAAACCTGGAAAAGTCAGGGAATTTCAGAAGGATAATTTGCTAGACACCCCGAGTAAGCTTACCTGATGTCCCGAGAAAATAATAAATGCGTGGAGATTGCACATAGCTTCTGAGGCTTAATGTGCTTTTGAGACATCAATATAATGCCCACAAACTCCTTGAATGAATAAATTTGTTAACATGTCCCCACTAAAAATGGCAAGTTTAAGCTATTATGCTGCAGAGGACATCTCTAGATGCATTTAAACAAGGCTATATCAGTTTTTGCATGCCATCTACCGGAAAACAAGCTTGCACATGTTTACTTTAGTTGCGTATGCTCAGTCTGCTAGAAACATGTTTCGCATGGGGTAGGGAACAGGTTTGTTCTCCTGGGTGCTATTTGAGCTGTTGGCAATTAGTGCATTGTATACAATTTCAGAGAAGAATCAAGGAGGTGCAGTGCACACACAAACTGGGCCAGCTGCCGTTGCCCCAGCTGCAGCAGTTGTCCCCACAGCTGGACAAGCTGCTGCAGCACGACTGCCGGGTGCAGTGCCACTGCCTGGTGTACCAGCACAACTGCCTGCCGCAGTGCTGCCACCTGCTGCAGCACATCCAGCTGTAGCACCGCCACCTGCTGCGGCACATCCAGCTGTAGCACCGCCACCTGCTGCGACACCGCCACAGCCTGCTGCAGCTGCTGGGGCTCCAGCAGCTCTGCCAGCTGCCGTGGCTCCAGGAATGGGGCTTGTTCATGGCCCACCAGAAGCCCCTTCCCCTCCCATGGATTCTTGGGCCTCCTTGCAGAGGTAGATGATGAGGTAAGTGTTCAAGCAGTTATGCCGCCCGTAGGTGCAAACCACGATGCAGAGCGCAAGTTTGTCTGCTTCTTTTAATAAATAAATATTTTATTGTCTCTTTTTCAACACAGACCAGCCCGCAAAAGCATGGGTATGCTTGTTACGCCACAACCCCTGCAAAGCATGGGTATGCTTTGCAGGGGTTGTGGTGACATCAGAATGCCAAGCTCTGATTGGCTCTGATCGAAGGATAGTGGGTACACCTCAAGGCAGCTGCTTTGAGGTCTACCCACTATCCTTCAATCAGAGCTTGGCGTTTTGACGTCACACATTGAGGCAAAAGAAGCAGACAAACTCGCGCTCCACATTAAAGGGAGCAGGGATGGAAGTGCTGTGCCATGGTGCGCCAATTCACTTCGCTGCGCCATCCTGCTCCCAAGCGCACATGTTGCGCCAAAACTAACCCCCAAAAAATTTTTTTTTGTTGGTAAAGTTGTTGGAGTTTTTTTTTTTTATTGGTTACAGTAGTTTATTGTGTTATGTTCGTTTAGGTGATTCTGAACTAATAGGGACTTTTAGCGAACCGATACCGTGACCGCGAGGCAAGCGCTTGAAAGCATGCTTCAAAGGCTCCGGTAGTGCGGAACACGGTGAAGGTTTGCTAAAAGTCCGTATTGTTATGAAACCACCTTACCAATGTTGTTGTATCAGTGGAGTGGTCTGATCTCCAAAATTGAAACATGCATAGGTCGCTTTGTCAGAGTACTCATCGGTACTCTGACATTCGACTAAACGACACATTGAGGCATCGTTTCGTCGTCATTCCTTACTTTTCTTCTTTCTTTCTTTGCTTTTTCTTTTTTCACAGTGGCGTTGAGCATGGTTGCGTGTATTCGAAATACCACACACTTGCATTAAATTGCATGTACCGTAAAGTCTCGTACAAACGCCCAACCCCGAGAAACCACATCTCGTTTTTTTAATCAACTCTACTGCGTGATCTGTGGTATCGGTGCGTGATAAGCGTGCCCCCCACGGGTTCCCTTGTGCTTATTGTACCGTGACATGCGAATCTGCAGTATCCTCAATATGTGGGGTATCCTTTTTCATGACATGCATATTCCTAACTCGGTCCCGCATTTTTTTTTGTCTGCGATTTTTGCGTGCGATATTGGTTCCTGCGACATTTGAGCTTCTAGTGGCCGGGTTCTTGTGTATATATCGCACTGTGAAGTGCGAATGCGTTGCATCTGCATTCTGCTGTGGTACCCGTGGTAGGGGAGTTCATAGCAAATTCCCGCGTACTTTCGCACGCGCGAGTTCGCAGTGTCTGCGATATGTATCATTAATGCAAAGACAGTGAGTGCGCAGGCGAGCTGGTGATAGTTAATCATGATGTTTAATACCGGAGACTGTGTTGAGGGTAAAGTTAGGAAACTTTGAAGTCGAAGCTGTGCCTCCTCCCCCCCCCTCGACACACATCTGCGCACGCACACACAATTTACTTTTTCATTTTGGGTCGGCGTTTTTACAGGACCTTATTATGGTATATAAACATACATAAGAGCCTGCTGGCATATGTTCACCTATCGTCTAATCTCTGGCAAAAGCGACAAGTACTATACAAAAATTGAACAAACATTTGGCATAATATTTTTTCTTTTTTGCGTGTTTGGGGTGTGTGCTTTTGCTGAGACCGCTTCCATGCTTCTCATTTGTGTCGCAAACGCAACATATAAATACTATAATTGGTTGACTCGATGACCTGTTGACTTTTTTTATAAATGATATTTGTGGTGAATACAGTCGCTGGCACAGAAACAGCAAACGGCGAGAGGACGAGGAGAAGGTGGGAACGTCCCGCTGAGCGAAGCAAAATCTAAGCCGTTTTCCTCCAAGCAATTGACTTGTGAGGAAAACCTTACGTTTTATGGTCTTGCCAATTTTGTTTGTCACTTGTTTTTATGAAACTCCTAAACAAGTTTTTTTTTTTTTATTAAGTCGGTGATTATATTTTTGGTGAGGTTCCAGTAAGCATTTTTGTATGAGCATGGGTGGTATCGGTGGCATCGTGAAGTTTTCAATATTTTGCTTTCATACTTTTATCAGATAGAGCAGATTGGTACTCTGTTTAGTATTGGAATAGTTTTGTTTGAAACAGGGACTTAGAAATTTTGTATTTTCTAATAACAAAAACTGTAGTCAATATTGGACTTTATTCATCTTGAAATGGTTTTGTTTTCAACTTATTTAACGTGCAATTTAGGTTGTTAATTATGCACAATGTTTTGTTTTCATGAGGTTTAAGTTGTGCTTCGTTTGTTGACTATGCCTTCTATTGGAAATCCATGAGAGGAACCAACCTGCTACCAGGACAGTTCTCAATAGCTGCTCAATAGTAAATTAAGATCTCTCTTTGGCAAGATTTGTTTGGAATTCAATCATTAAAAGTTGGTGAACTAAAATTAAACTTTACCAGGATGGATTTGTGGTAGATTACTTCAGAAATATAAATGTGCCTGCCGGGCTCTTCATGCCGTCCGCTACCAAGAAAGCCAGACAGGGTCTGTCATTGACTAGGTATTTGCAATATCAATTGAGCACTTAAATGTGTGCAACACTTAAGGGGTAGATCTTCAATCATGTTTATTCAACATGCAATAAATGCGAGGCCCGCTCAAGTTACTGCATTTTATTTATATATTTGGATTATGCAAATTGGCAGACCTACGTTCTGAAATCCCAGTGAGTCATGTGAGACAGAAGAACAGGAAAGGACACAGGGGACGAGCACAGGGAACTGATGTATGTATGAGCCAATGAAGAGTATTTTTCTGAGTAATATACCGCAGTTGGTAGTCAACATAACACTCATCCTGCGTTACCCCTTGCTCTTCTGTCTCGCATGTCACACTGTTTTCGCTATTAGTGCTGTCTATTAGGAAATTGTGAAGCATAAAAAAAAGCTGTGCAAGCTAGGAAAAAGAAATGTTGTGGGTGTTTTCGCTTGCTGAACAAGGAACTTCGCACCACATGTTCTGACAATGGCAGTAGTGACAGATCTTTCAATGCATTACTGAAGCTATCATCGTCCCTGCAGTCCACAGCACATTTTCATGAGTTAGGGGGCCACCAGCTGTTGCAGCATGTATCGAAAGCCATGTGCTCTGCCGTTTGAATTTTACTTGGACCCAATAGTACGGAGCGTTAAATTGGGCATATTAAACACGGCCAGCTTGCGTTATGTTCGCTGCAATTGCAACACTGAAGCAGCTCCATGCGTTTAATTAGCCCATTACCAGCAAGAGTATTTTTGTATTGTGGCCATTATAACTGCTTGTGTAGAATAACGCATTGCTATTCCTACTTTCAGACCCACCTTGGTCATGGGATCATGGTCGCCACTAGCAAGCTGAACTACATCCTGGGTGCCCGCGGAGACTCGATGTTTTGCAAAGAGGCAACCAAGGTTGTTTTTGGCGCTGCAAACTTGCAGCGCCGAAGTGTGACTGGGCAGGCGTGTAGGCGGCTCAAGGGATCAGCTGCGAAGCGTGCGCTGACTCCGAATAAGCTGGCGGCCGTTGGCAGTAAGTGCTTTTCCTTTACTCCCAACACACCAAACTCAGCCACTTATTCGCAGGCATCTCTATGACATGGCTCATGGTTGACCACTGCTAAAACTTAGTCTCAATAGTTATTTTATGAACATCAAACTTTCATTAGTTCACATGATCAATCTTTTGTACTTGAAAAAACTAGAATTGCTAATCTCAACCGATAATTTTCCTAGGATATACCGTATTCGTCGGAGAAATCTATTGGGCTTTAAATGCACGGAACAAGTTGTTTTTTGACGCACCATGCTACAATTCACTACAGAGGTGCCCTTAGATGCTTTATTTATTACTTGAAAGTAGGAACTCGCGAGGGAATTCCCGCTAATCCTTTTTACTCGAAATCATTAAATTGTTTTCCAGGCACTTGTAGTGCTTATTCCGAGTGAAAGACGTATGGAATGGAATTAAAATAAAATTAGCTTGAATATTAGTCTTTGACTAATTTTTCGGACTTCGCAGGGACCGAAAAAAATGTCCGAATAAAAGAGCAGTCCGAAAAATCGGCAGATTAAAAAACGTTTCTTTATTACGTCTAAGCGGGCCTATAAAAGCTGCAAATAGTTCCTTGCTTCAGGTTACGCCTGCGCGCCTTGTTTTAGGTTTTGCCTCTGTTTGCGTTCGGCAACTTTCAGTTAGCTTGAGAATCGCTGCCTTCTCTTCTAGCGTTATGGTTGAATACTTTCTGCGCTTCTTATGCCCGTGTCCCACTAGAGCAACAAACCGAAACAAATGACAGCGACAAGCCTCAAACCAGAGTCTTTCGCGATTTGAGATGCTTTGTCGAATAAAGGAGGCTATGCCCAAACACTAGCATCACGCACGCGAGAGTATCTTTGGTGGGCTTCCAATCGCTAGTGCTTACTTCACGAGCACCGAACGTCTAAACGCCTGCCAAAGGTACCATCGCGAGCATGCTGCATAGGTTTGAGGCTTGTCGCTGTCTTTTGTTTCTGTCTGTCGCTCTAGTGGGAAACTGGAATTAGCGACACATGGCGGCAGCGGAGGAACAGATGGGGCCATGACGTCCAAGCCAGCGTAGTTCGAAAACACAATTCACCGAGACAAGATCGAGATGGGAGGCGCAAGTTCATGACTGCAATGACGAATGAACAAAGCAAAATGGAAACAATAATGATGATGATAATGACGTGCAGCTGAAGAAAAAAAGCTGTACAGCGTCACCTAGCAGTAAGACTTAGCAGTATTTAAGTAGCGCTGCCAAACCAAGCCAATCCATGTGCAGCCAACATAGAATCCAAAATGGCTGCTTCTCGGTGGTGTTTCCCACTGATCGCTCGCGACAATTTTCTCAGACAAATCGAACTCTCGAACTTCAAGCTGTCTGAAACATTGGTTGTGAATATGCACTATTTATATCGGGTAGGTCACGATTTGTTTGCTGTGCCACCTATACGCCCCCCCCCTTTCCAAAAAAAAAAAATCTAGTATATTGGTTGTTACGTTTTCCTGCAACATCTTTTTAGCAGTGTTTCCCCCAAAAGAATTTCCTTAATTAACAATTAAAATAGTGCAAAAAAGACAAGGACAAGAAGTATACAGGACAAGCGCTGTGCGCTTGTCCTGTATACTTCTTGTCCTTGTCTTTTTTGTGCTATCTTAATTGTTAACTAAGATGAACCAACTAGCCCAACAAAGTACCCTACTGAATTTGCTTGGTTCTGCAGTAGTTCAAATACTTAACATGTCGTAACTGTTGGGTTGGTTGAACCTGGTACACATAACTCATTGCCTTGTCATACTCATTTTCAGATGCCTTCCAGCTCTACATCACTCGAACATCCTCAGATAAGTCGCCCAAGAAGAGGAGGGCCCTCCTGAACAAATATGTCGGCGAACAACTTCACGACATCAATAGAAAACTTCAGTTCTGAGTTAGAACTTAGGCTTTTCCTTTGATTTAATGTATTTAAAGTATTCAATATATTTGTCAACTTGATCACCTGCTTTGGAGTCATTCTTTCTAGAGTGCTTTTTTTGCATGCTCTTTCTAGGTGCTGTGTCAATAGTTCATTTCAGTGGGGGCCTTGGGCAACACTGCCTAGATAATAAAAGTGTCTGCATCACCTCCTCTTCCTTAATGAAATGGCATCACAGTCGGATTATGTTGACACGGTGACTGGGCCCCGGTCCCACCTTCGACGCGCATTTCAGTGGAGGCCTTGCCTATCTAGGTGGTACTGTCTCGGGATGCTAACCTTTTGTGAACAGGAATTGCGTGGCACCCGTATCTGCTGGTTTATGTAGGTCGACCAGTGTCTATAGTCTGGTTGACCCGTGTCTACAGTCAGGACAACCCGTGTTTACGGTCGGGTCGACCCGTGCGCTACGGTCGGGTCGACCCGTGTCTACGGTCGGGTCGACCCGTGTCTACGGTCGGGTCGACCCGTGTCTACTGGTCGGGTCGACCCGTGCCTACGGTCGGGTCGACCCGTGCCTACGGTCGGGTCGACCCGTGTCTACGGTCGGGTCGACCTGTGTCTACGGTCGGGTTGACCTGTGTCTACGGTCTGGTCGACCTGTGTAGTACCCGTGTCTACGGTCGGGTCGACCCGACCCGACTGGACACGGGACCTGTATGTCCATAACACCATATGACCCAAACGGGTAGGACCCGTACTAAAAGTATACGGTTTTTT
>JAZHYW010036554.1:0-42321 GCA_037355805.1 Ixodes ricinus
ACAGGCACTGTATACAAAAGCAAGATTTGATTTGATTTTGGGTTTTAATGGCGCAGCGGCTGGTAAGGCCATAGTGTGCCAAAACAGTGGTAGAAGAAAAAACTGCGGTGCTATTTAGTTAAAGGTAAGGTATGATATGTGAGTAAAATGTTTCATGAAATGCAGACAAAAAAAAGAAAATCCACTAAATTAAATGTGCTGTAATAGGGTAATGCTGTTTAGGAAGTTAAAACTTGGGTATGAGGAACAAGAGGCTCCTCTCCCAGCAAAAGGGCAGGGTGGGATGGGATCTGTTCCCTAAAAACCGTGAGAAGTTGATGCAACGCTCCTCATGATATTTCAGTTGAATGATTATTATGTGTTTAATGGCGCAAAAGCAACATAGGCCCTGCTGCGCCAAAGAAACAATTAAAAGGTCTATAGTAAAAGAAAGGAATTACTATGCAGAAGATTTATAACAGGTTCAGGTAGCCCATTTTTTTAAGAAAATCTAAAATGCGATGAAAGGGGACTAAAGGTTTATCTCCCAGCAAGAAGGCTGGATGAAATGGTAGAAATCCGAAAAGTGAAGGGAAACTTGTTCGACGCTCTTGATCAAAGACTTTGCAGTGCCAAAGAATGCAATATAGTTAGCAATTCACCACAATGCTCCCAGAGTGGCGTGTCCCCCCCCCCCCCCAGAGAAGAAGGCGATGGGTCACATGTGAATGCCCAATTCTCAAACGACACATTAAAACTTCATGGCGACGGTTTCTATGGTGCAAACTCTCCTATACCCCCAAACGTGGTTTGACAACATGCAGCTTATTATCTATTTCTTTGTCCCAATCTAGCTGCCAGGCATTATAAATTGCTCTTTTGAGAACTGGTATAAAATCTTCTTGAGGCAGCCCAACGGGCGTTTCCAGAGCATCCTTGACAGAGGCTGCTAGCCTATCCGCCTTTTCATTACCTGAAATTCCCACATGGCTTGGTACCCAGCACAGCTTGATAATGTATCCCATTTGGGAGGCCAGGCTTAACTCTACACATACATGTTGCAGAAGCCGATTCTTAGAATCACTGAGGGAACAGAGAGAGAGGAGAGCACTCTGGGAGTCCACAAACAAAATAGCTTTCCTGATATTGTTGCCTTATATTCAATAACCATGAGCACACCATAGAGCTCTGCTGTAAAAATGCTGGCAACAGAGTCAAGCCGTCGAGTTTTCACAAAGTGTTCTGAATATACAGCCGAACCGACAAAGTGTGGAGTTTTTGCACCATCAGTGAAGAATTGTGCATAGTCCTTATACTTAGCTTGCAAGGTCATACACTCTTGCTGAAAACTAGTGGCGCAACAGATTGTTTATTGTATTTCGCCAGCAACCAGTCACAGGTGTAGTGCACCGCCTTCCAAGGAGCAATGCTTCAAACTCTCATTATCAAGCTACGCTCAGGAAGTTCGAGCTGCAGGGATGCAGACATACTTTGAATGCGGAGGCCCGTATTACACTTGGCTTCTTTTCAAAAAGACGTAAAAAAGGAGATACCTGCAAACTTCGGAACGATGGGTGTTCAGGGTCAGATTTGATTTTATAAGTATAGCATAGGCTGAGGTACTGTCTTCGCTTTTCTTGTGGCATTTGGTACGTCTCTGCATACAAACGCGGGACTGGCGACGTTCGGAAGGCTCCCGTGGCAAGTCGAAGTCCAAGGTGATGCACGGGATCAAGCATTTTTAAAGATGACTGTCGTGCCTAGCCATATACAACCGCACCATAGTCAAGACGGGAACGAACCAGCGAGTTGTAGAGTCGCAGGAGGCACCTCCTGTCAGAACCCCAGGACATGTGTTCAAGTACCTTGAGAACATTAGCAGATTTAAGACACTTTCGCTTCAGTTCCCTTAGGACTTGAACTTTTTAAATTTAGTGGTGTAATTTGAAGGAGACCTCTTGAAAATGATTAGCAAGAATGTCAGCCTGATCTTTTAGTGATGGGGACGATGAAGGAAAAAGAGGAATGCTGACGGAGTGGTAACTACCTCGAATTTTCCTAACACGATCCCATACCTCTTTTGCAGGAACAAAACTGTTAGGGAGGATACATATTTCACCGACGAGGTCCATTTCGCCTGTTTTCGTGTCCAACGAGCTTTCGCTTTACACTGTTTGAATTTGATCTCGTTCTGAGTAGTCGGGTACCCCTGAAACCTTCCCCAAGCCTTATTCTGAGCTTTTAATGGTGGTCGTACAGTCCTTGTTCCACCAAGGCTTGCATTTCTTGGGAATATTTCCAGAAGTTCGGGGAACTGACACAGAAGCAGCATTTATAATTTTTTCAGTAAGGTAAAGAGTAACTTCCTCAGGAGACATAGCTAATAAAACAGTGGGATCGACCACTGCCTCCAGAGAAAATAAAGCCCAGTCGGCTTTATCTAACTTCCACCTGGGAACACAAGCTCGAAGAGAAGGAAGTGATACTGAGCTTTCTAAAATGATAGGGAAATGGTCACTTCCAAAAGGATTTGCTAAAACCTTCCAAGAAAAACAAGGAAGTAAAGTAGGTGATGATATGGAAAGATCAATGGAAGTAAAAGTATTAAGAGGTGCACTAAAAAAGTTGGTTGTCTTTTGTTTAAAAGGCAAAGGCCAGACGACAGTAAAAACGTTCAATGACACCGCCACAGGAGTCTTGACGAGCACTGCACCACATGGGGTGGTGTGCATTAAAATCTCCTAAGATTAAAAAAGGCTGTGGGAGTTGGCCCACAAGTCCTTGCAGGTCATGTAAATGCACTGGAAGGTTTGGTGGAAGGTAAAGCGAAACAACTGTAATTAGGCGGTCAAGCAGAACATCAACTGCTACTATCTCTAAGGGGGTTGCGAGGGACAGGGGCACAGGCAATATCACTCTGCACAACCACAGATACTCCACCAGAAGAGGTGTTGCAAGAAACACGGTCTTTTCTAAAAAGCTGATGTCACCGTAGTACCTGTGTATGAGTTTCATTAAGATCAGTATCCTGTAAACAGATGGCAACAGGCTGGAGCTCATCGAGAAAGAAGTTGACATCATCAATATTACGAAAAAGACCGCGGCAGTTCCACTGCATAATACCTATATTTTTAACCATTTAAAACACAATAAGTATAACATAAAAAATTAGATTAAAAGCTATGTTCCTTAGGGTTTAAAAATCTATTAGAGCGCAGCTCTTAGGCGCCCGTTTCCGGCTTGAGCGGCGTCGTCAGCGTAACCGCGCGGTGCATTATGGGATATTTCCCAGATCATGTGGATTATGGGATACCCCCCAGATCATGTGACCCCCCTCCCCCCGAGGTCATGTGACCCCCCGAGGAGATTGAAGAATGAGGGGGGAGGAGGTTACCCTCCCCTGATTACCCTTCCCTCCTCCTCCAAGAGCTGCGCTCCAATTCGGCATTACAGGGAGTTGTAAACGGCTTTCATTTTTTCACATGCGGCACACTTTGTTTTTTAAGGGGGTTCTGCTTCCGATTAGAGTCACCGGTGGCAGAAGGCGTGGACTCTGATCTTGAGAGGAGAGCCTCCTCATCAGATCTCGGCCCACCCTCGTCCATGGGCTCGTCTGCAGCTGCTGGCAGCTGACCCTTGGAGGTCGACTGCCTTGGCACTTCCCCAGGTTTCCTCTGGGGAGCAGAGTGTCACGATCTTTTTAGAACGTGGACGAAGGGGCCGAATCACCCGCCGAGAAGAGACGACTTGCAGCCTGGTTGTGAGGGTGGACGATGACTGACCGGGGCGGCGTGCGCTCCCGGTGTTTATTGACGCGGTGATCAATGTTGCCCGCCGAGGCTGGCGGCCATAGACAAGTTGACTAGAGGGGGCGCTAGGTACTTGTCACAACCCCTCCCCCAGTTTGTTTTCTCAAAACAAAATACATAAACATCCAACGCACACGGCCGACACCAACTCGGCGTCTGGTCGTGCCAAGTCCTGGCCGGTCGACGACGAAGGCTACCCCGGCAAGTAGCAGTCAGGGTGGCCTCGCTGCCGCGTACTCCCCCTGGTCACTGGTGTCGGGTTGGGCCAGGTGTGGCAACGCCGGGCGCTGCCTGTACCGGTCGCGCTCCACCCGGTGGAGCCGCAGGGACCGGATTTGCGAGTGGCACCAGTCCAACTGGTGCCACAGGACTGGCGACTCTTGTCGCCTCCGTGGTGGGTGGCGCTCCACTGGTAGAGACTGGTGCTGTCGCCGGTCCCCCTGCGGGCTGGTCTCCCGAAGTGACGGCCGACGGCACAAGCCCGGTCCCGAGGCGAGGCCTGACATGGTCGGCGTGCCGGTGCTAGGTGGTCCCGTCGGGCATGCGGACGAGCAGCGACGAGGCACTCGCTGGCGATACCGCATGTCCGGCAGACCACGGTGGGCCAGGACGGAAGTTCCTGGCATAGGCCGACGCTCCCGGCTCTGGCAAAGGCCCGGGACGGCACCCTCGGTCAGCAGCCAACTTCTGCTTCAGAAGCGCTCTGGACCAGAGGTCTGGATGCAAGACGTCCAAAAAGGTCTTGACCATCCGGCCCAGCAGAAGCTCGCAGGGGGCACGGCCAGTGACCTCATGGGGTGTGGTCCGGTACTGGAAGAGTACCTGGGCCACCTGCGTCCAGAAATCCCTGGGCTGGCTCTTCTTCAGCTTGTTCTTGATGGTCTGTACCACCCGCTCGGCTGCACCATTGGAAGCGGGGTGGTACGGCGGAACCAGCATCTAGCGGATTCCATTCTTCTGGAGCCAGTCCAGGTACTCGGCCATGGCGAAAGCGGGACCACTGTCGGACACAATAATGTCCGGCAATCCCTGCGCCGCGAAGACTTGCCGCAGCGCCGCAATGGTCGCGCTTGCGGACGGAGTAGTGACTGGTAGTGCCTCCACCCACTTCGAGAAGGCGTCCACTACTACCAGGAAGTAGTGGCCTTTGAAGGGTCCCACAAAGTCCAGGTGCAAGCGGGACCAGGGCCTCTGTGGGAATGGCCAGGGGGTTATCTCCACGTGACGCGAAGCTTGCTGGTTCTCCTAGCAGACCTGGCAGCCTTGCACCTGGTGAGCGATGTCCTGGTCCAGGCCAGGCCACCAAACGTGCGACCGTGCCACCATCTTGGTCTTTTCGATGCAAGGATGCCCCGGGTGCAGCAGCTGCAGGACCTTGGCCCGGAGACTTTGTGGAATCACCACCCTGGAACCCCACAGCAGGCAGCCCTGCTCCAAGCTCAGCTCGGCAATCTTGTGGCTGTAGGCCTGGTGACGCAGCTCCTCCCCTCGGGATACCGCCTTGACCACCTGAGACAGGACCGGGTCCCGGCTGGTCGCCTGCGCCACCGTAGTCCTGGTGAGCACCCCGGGTAGGGCCCGCTCCAGCAGGAACACGTCAGCTGGCTCTGGAACGGCAGCAGGCACCTCCGGCAGGGGCAGGCGGCTCAGGGCGTCGGCAGGTCCCAGGTCCTTCCCAGGGCGGTAGACCAGCTTGTAGCTGTAGGCCGCTAGCATCAAGGCCCAGCGAACCAAACGTGGTGAGGCTTGCACTGGGACTGCCTTGTCAGGCCCCAGCAGCCCCAACAGTGGCTTGTGGTCCGTGACTGCCTCGAACTGCCGTCCCCACAGGTACTGGTGGAAGCACTCGACCCCGAACATGACCCAGCCAAAAATTATCATTAGATCCAATTGGAATTCTAACTGGTTGTAATTGGAATCAATTGGTTTTAGTGAATTCCAGTTGGAAGCACACTGGCCAATGGGTTCACCAATTGGAAAAAATATTTCCAATTGGAAACTTAATGGGTTCCAAATGGTTCCCATTGGATCCCATTGGATTCCAGTAACCAATTGGTTGTCCAAAAACCTAACTGGTACCAATTGGAAATTCCAATTGGAATCTAATGGGAATTTTCAACTGGGGAGCGCTAGGCCTTCCTTGTCGAGCTGGCTGTAGCGTTGCTCCGCCGCATGAAGCCGATGAGAAGCAAACGCCACAGGGTGTTCCTGACCATCCTGACCCCGGTGCGACAGGACCGACAGCAAACAGCATCTGTTGCACCGACACGTGCGACAGGAAATAGCAAACATTTGCAATTATTCAAACTTTTGAATATTTGCACACCTCTAGTGTTCAAATTAGTGGTTTTTTTTTCATAAACGCCTAATACAGAACATTCCTGACACATTATAGATACATATTCATCCCAATTGTGTCCCCTGATAATATATATTGGTAAACAAGATGTCACAGTTCTTGGTTGTACAAGATGAAGTCTGATAGCAGTAGTGAGAAATCCAGAATACCCATAGATCCCATGTACCTACATTTAAGATTTTTATCTAATCCGAGTAGTGTTGCACAGCATAAATTTCTACTTTTTTTAACTTTGAAAGTGGACATTGTGAACAACGTGCTTGTCGATTCAGCTACACTTTTGCGTTTGAAAGAGGAAAACAAAGTGGCCGGGCCTTTTGCACGAGCACTGCTTAACGTGGTTTTCAACAATGAAGAGCTGGAGAGCAGGTCCCTCACGGGGAGAAAGTCAAATGCATTCAAGGATGCTTCAGCTAAGGAGGCCTTGGACCCTATTTGCCTCAGTGCAGTCATTGGTAAGATATTTTATTTCTTTACCTACATGTGTATACATTAACACCTCATTACCATGGACCCCTTTAATATGAACAGCCCGCTATATAGACAAAATATTTATGAACAAGGTCAACACGCCATTTTTGTCTTGTTATTACGGACAATTCATATCATAGGCAATAAATATTTTGAAGGAATGGAGGTGTCCATTTTAACAAAACATTTTCAAATTCTTGTTTAAAAAAATTCTGGCACGGATAATGAGCTTCCATTCGAATTACTTGCATTCTTGAAGAGATGCCATGATTGCATTAACTGCTAAATTTATTACCGTTTTTCTCGCATAATGAACACCCATAGCGGGCATCAATATTTGCCCCATTCTTTTACCTCGCGTAATAAATGCACCTTTGATTGTGAAGGACGTTCCAGGCGTCGACGGAACATGAATGCGTGTTTCGGGCGAACCTCCAAGATGAAGCAGCCGTCGGCGAATGATTAGAAGCGTACAGCGTCAAAACCAACACGTCCTGGATTGTTTAAAAAGTCCAGAAGGAGTGACAACGGTAAGTTGATCACAGCACGTGAGCATTTGAGCTTGCTCATATTAGTGTACTTTAGACATTGCGTTACATTTCACGCGCCTGTGTTGACATCTTTGTAAAACCTGGGTGTGCCGAGCATTGATCAGTTTTCGTTCCTGCAGCAAAAATCACGAGAGCTACGGCGTCGGCTTTTGGTTTCGCTTTTCGACGTTATTGTCTGTGTCGCGTCCAGCGGCCATAATCCATTTAGTGGTGTAACTACACTGGTCATTTCAGACTCACTGCGCCAAAGTGGCCACTCTGTAGCATTTCACCGAAATGTAAAAGATTGAACACTATTCCAAAGTATTCGTTTGATGCACGATTTAGATTCGCGAGTTGGCTCCGTTGAGTGCGCTTCTTGGCGTGCACAGATACACTGCGGAGAAGTGACAACTACAGGACGCTACAAGTGCCCACGCCGGCTAATGCCCACACACACTTAAAAAATGAAGTAGGTAATTAGGCTAATGTTAATGTGACATTTCTACCTTTCATTAACGTTCTCAAAACAAAAATGTGGATATTATAGTAGAATATATATGACGTTATACAGCTATGTCTTCACAGACTGGGTGCAGATGATCAGAGATATTTGGAAATAGGCGATGAATTTATAAATCCGCTAGATTAAGCAGAATATTTATGTGAATCCCTAGTTTACATATCATTTCTAGGAAATGCCTAGTGGTTTTCGAGGGACAATCAACGAATAAACGACTTCAGTTAAAAAAGCTTTATTGGTTGGAAGTTTGGAAATAGACCTTAAGGCGAGACACTGGTTCTAAAATGGACTATTCTATTTTTGCAGTTATTCTAATGAAAATCACTGTGCATATGTGTTCCTTCTTCCTCAATTCAAATATGAAATCAGTTTCAAAATATCTCAATTAGATTTCAAGTTATAAAAAATAGCGTTGACTAATTTGGTAATTTCTTACGGGTCGTTAAAGCCATTCCTAACAAAAAAGATTTTTTTATTAATGTAGATGCATAGCTAAAGGCCTGCCATGCATTATAAAGCTATTTATATTTTCATAAAATTACATTATTATATAAAAATTGGCTAATTATGACAATTAGGACACTAATGAGGTCACATTATTTATCATAAATATTTTTTCGTCACTCTAAACTGTAAAAAGATAGCTTTACTCCGTAGTTTAGTCCTTTCTGAATAAAACAATATCAAAATTTTTAATATGCTATGATAAAAACCTCATGAAAACCCCCGTAAGGCTAAGCATGTCGACAAAAAACATGAAGATGAGAAAATCGAAGTTAAAGTTTTGACATAGAACATTGAAATTTGTGTGAAGAATGATAAATAATAATTGTGATCAAGGTATAGTGTAGGTCTTCCTGAACAACTTGACATAAAAAATGAGGCAATCCATTCATGGGAACATTAGAAAAAAAATATGAAAGAAGTAAAGAATTAGTGAAATGTTGGTAAAATCACATTGGGAGGAAGTGAGTTCTCAAAAAATATTTTTTGTCTATGTCTATCACTGATTTTATGCACAGGAATGCAGTTTACTATGCTGATTCCATCACTGCAATTAGAGTTCAGATATCTCTTCTTTGTCAAAAGTTATCAACAAAATAAAATATTAACTAGCCAATTTCAGAATGGGTTTAAAAAAATTATCAAAGTTTTAATGCAAACAAGGTATCAATTGCTTCCTAAAGAAATGCCATACAAGCTAAAGCTATTTTTATTTCTTTAGCACCATATAATCATGTAAAAAAATTAAAGTGAACAGGAGACATATAATAGAGGCTAAAAGAATATCTAATAATGAAATGCCAGTTCTATATACCAAGAAATATCATCATAAAAATAGCTTTAGCTTGCAGGCTAGCTCTAGTTCATTCTAAAGAAAATAGTAACAAATTTGTGAAAATCGGTTGAGCGCAAGTGAACCAAAAAGCCTACCAGGCCGGAGGATATGCAGAAAAAACAAAGCTGGGAAAATAGACTTCGAAATTTGGGTATGCATAAGTAACAATGTTGACGCTTTAGATGGAATGCCTTTGGTGTGAATTTCACACAAAGAAAGGGACACAGGCAGGGAAAGCAGCCCCATATGCAACAATTAATTAGCCCTAAAAACGTTCTTAGTTTTTTTTTTTTTTTTTTGGCATTGGCGAAGTTGTTGAACACGAACTTGACCAGTCGCGTCCGCCAGCGGTAGAGCGACTTGCGGCATTGGCGAAGTCGAAGGCTGTCGTCGACGACGCTGGATGTCTCCTCTTTCTGTTTAGTCTCTGCGTGTTGACTTTCAAACCGGCGTCCCCAGCCATCGAAACTCGAAGCGCGCAGAGCGAAACAAAGGACAACTACGCAGGAAGGCAAATATACGCAAAAAAGGAAAGCTAAACAAAGAGGGGGTATCAAAATATTTACACGAACAATGCAAAGAAGACGGTACATACGAAACACTAGGAAGCACAAAGAAAACACTGAAAATATCGATATAGAAAGTGGAGAAATGCGAATGTAACGTGCGTGCGTCTCGAACGGCAAAGCGAGCGGAAGCAGACGACGCCGGAGCCCGCGGAGCAACTGGGACGCCGCGCTGGGGAAGCCGGGAATGGAGGCGCGCGTCTTGGCCAATGAGAGAGCTGCGCCTCGGAGGAGCGCGCGCTTTGCCCAATCAGCGCCTTTCTAGCGCTGGTGACGGCCTTTAGTCCGGCATCGATGACGCCACGGCCGTGAGGGGTATGCCGCTTTGGAGCGCGGGAAAAATAAGCGCGGGAAACCAGCTTTCGAACAAGACCAAGATGGCTGCAATCGGTTGAGCCGTTGTGGAGCTCAGACGGCTTGAACTTCGTTGACATTTCAGCGTTTAGGCTTCAAGTCGGGTCCGTCAATGCTTACAAATTGTCATTATTTTCCTATTTAGAGATCGAATTGAGCATTTATATTTTGTGAGGACATACTCTGGACTATATAAACCTCAAAATCGTGAACTTTGAAAAATGGCATTTTTGGCGATTTTTTGATATTTTAAGACCCGCGTCTCGCCTTAAGTTGTCTAGCTGCATTTGGCATTTAAGAAAGCATATTCCTCATTTGCATACTAATTTGCTATCGTCATAAGACTCCCTGCAGGCCAATAGACCCTTTCTGAAATTGCGGCAGGCAACCATGATCCGCTGAACTTGGCTTTTCTTCAAAACACGACAGGCAACACTGATATCGAGGGGACGCGGGGGAGAAGCCATTGGTATGGCGGCCGCTGCAGCGTCTAGTTTGCCCGGCGCTATCGCTGCCGGTCTCCTATGGAGCAAAACTTTGACAACAATTCCGGATAACTTCACTGCTGACCAGGTGAATAAGTATTACGCCGCCCGGAAGACGAGCGAGCGTAACCGGCGACGTAGTTACAAATTCATGACCGAAAGCTATGTTGAGCCGTCGTCGCTCGAAACTGCAATAGTTAACAACGGGTACGTTGTCGATTCTGCATTGGCGACTACTGCGCGTTATAAAGTGTGCGATAAGCATTTTCAAAACTTGTTTTTCTTATACACAGGAATCTGAGCTTCGTCGTGGCGCGCGGGTTGTGTTACGCGAGCCAAAGGAAGTCATCCAAGCCCTACCACGCATCTGCAACGATCGAAGCAGACGGCTCGGTCTCGACGAGCACCTGCCATTGTGCTGCCAAAGAAGGCTTGTGCAATCATTCTTTAGCACTGCTACAAATGATTGCCCTTCTCAAAAAGAAGGGTACAGGGAAGCACCCCTGGAAGTGACGGGCACGGAACTTCCGCAGCAGTGGCGTCGTCCTCGGGGATCGCAGATCAATCCTGGGAGCGTCGGCGACCTGGATTGGAGGAGCGTGCAGGAGGGAGGGCCTTCGGAAGCACTTTCTTCGAAGCTCTACGACGCGAGAAAAAGCAAGAGGAGCATGACAGAGATGCAGCAGGACCTCCACACTTTGGGCGTCAATCTTGGCCACCTCGAGGATTCGCCTTTGCGAAGCACCTGCGTTCTGTGCAAGTGCTGGGCACTGATTCAGTGTTTGGAATAGTCCCCGAGGGCTGTGGAATATCATACCAGCACCCAGTGTCTCCACACGGATTTAAGACACACATCAGCCCGAACATTGTGCAGTGTGGCACAGATGCCGCTAAATCTGTGCTCCCTACCTGGCGGGTGCTCTTCACCTCGTCAAACACCTACCAGCTGGGAAGGATAGCCGCCAGCAAGCGAAGAGCACTACATGGAAGGCTGCCCGAACCAACAGGTTGACGGCATCTACATTTGGGGCCGTTGTAACTCGAGAATCATGGACGGATGTGGGGCTACGGAACCTCACCGAAGAACGAGATCTTTTTCGAGTCCGAGCCGTCAAGTGAGTGCTTACACACTATTTGTGGGCAAGATAGTTTTTCTCTTTTCAGAACACACACTCTCCAACTAGATTCCTCTTTTTGATAGAAAGATGCATGCACAAGAATACTTGCAGTACAACATGAAACGGCGTGTGTGAATCCACAGTAGAGTCACAGCGATAGCTGCAACACCGCACTCGGACCCTCATTAGCCGCGTTTACATGAATGCGACTTAGTCGCATCGAATCTAGCTGTTGCATTCAATGCAATTATGGAAACGGTATAATGCGCTAGGTAAGTGCACCACATTAAAGTCGCTAGACAGAGGTGGATCGAGATGGCAAATACACATTCATTTAACCCATGTAAACGGAGGTCGCATCACATTTTGGTACGGGTAGGATTATGGGAAAGCACTCGGTGCGGCAGCGAGTGAACAGCTGAGAATATGGCGGTAGCCACCCTTGTTGCCGGCGGCAGATAGCGGTCCTGTGTGGTCGCCCCAGTTTTCTCACGAGAAGAAACACAAGCTTTTATTTCCATCATAAGTGAGTGGAATATAGCTGAGGTGCTTGGTGAGGGCGGCCCCCGTCCAAGCCTTGCGAAATACGACTTGCACATCTGAGGGCATTTCAAAAGGCTTCAGTGCAAGCACGAACAACGCCGAGAGCTCCTAGCACTGCATGGTAGCACAGAACAAGCAGCTCGTACCTCGGCGCCAGTGGCGTCACAAGGGGGGGCGGACCGCCCCGGGTGCAGCGCTCAGGGGGGTGTCGCGGCAAGCCACGAGAGCGGTGGGGGGAGGCGGAGTTGCGGCAGGCCACGTGACGCCTCGTGACGCCACTACTCGGCGCTGCTCCTGGCTGTGCCGGAGCCTTTTGGCCTCAGGGTGCAGTCGCGGTTGGCAAGGTTTCGCAAGGCGAAGTGTGGTGGCGTCCTGACAGTGGTTGGAAATGATCTCGCTCGCCAGAGGCCGTGCACAGGTACGTAGACTCTGATCCAGAGTGACCTAGCAGTCCGACCCGGAGCCCAAAACGCTCAGGTTTTGACGCTCCTTCCGTCTCATAACTTCTTGTACAGCATCGAAGACGGCGGGCACAATCTGTACACTCGCCAAAAGCGTTGAAAAGCCTTCATGTGCGATGCACCGGAAAATGTGGTCACGTGGTGCAGCCGGTGCCGGAAATGCAGCTTTAACTTTGAGCTTTGACACGGCATGGCGCCACCTTTGCGTAGGGGTGTGCATTCATGTAAACGTTGCCGCGTTGGCTTCATTCAAGGGCCGATTGGAGTCGATACGCTGAAGTCGCATTCATGCAAACGCGGCTATTATCGCAAGCACGCACTTCACTGCCTTCCTGGCGGCGACGGTGCACTGCTTACAATGATCTCTGCTTTTTGGTTTGATGAGCCCAATGTTCCCTCGCTACCTGCGACGAGTCTAGCCTTGCGTTCCACCTTTTTTGTCGCGGTCGGCAACTTTTGAGGAGGAGCCGTTATTGATCTGTGGGCATAGCCAGGTCGTGGGCGTTGCTTGGCTGGCTGTTTGCAGCGCCCAGAGCCAGGGGCTTAGCAAGTGTCACGACAGTGACACTTGCTTAGGGTAGTCCCTACATGCAAATGAAGTGAATGAAAGAACATGTAGGCTTTCCCAAATTAGTATACCCCCTTTATTGACGGCCGGAAATATGGAGAAAGAGTGCTCCTATTGCTCTTCTATTGTAGCAACATTTAATTACTGCACATAATATTATAAATGTTGCACTCACAATATATTTTATACTTTCTAGTTTCACCTGGCCAAGGGGATAGTTATTTCCAGTGGCCAGGCAGCAAACATTTCAGGGAAAAAACCAACAATTGTTGGCAAAGAAACGGACTCTTCTTCGGTCTCCCAACCGAACCAACCAAAGAAAGGACTCTTCTTCGGTCTCCCAGACGATCCGACTCAAAGCGATGCGGATGGCGATTCATCCAGCGACGAAGACGTCATTCCTCAGCTAGCTCCTGTCGAAAACAACATAGCGGAAAGGGACGAAGATGCAGCAGGGCCGTCTACAGGTGCTACATCGAAGAAAAGAAAATCCTATGAAAGGAAGAAGCCCGAAAAAAACCGACGACGCGCATTGGAGGTCGACAGCTTTGCCGAGGCACAACACGAGGAAGATGAAGTGGATGCAACCGGCTCTTTGTGGTGTACAGACTTACCTACCGAGATTGTGAAGGACCCACCAGATCGAGATCCTCGGTACTCCGAAAAGCTTACCGAGGCATCAGGTGTCGCTGATGCATTCGGATTGTAGTTTGATGAAGAAGTTCTTGACACAATCGTGCTAGAGACGAATCGTTATGCGCATCAGAAACGCCGAGCGGGGTGGAAAAACCTCACTACAGATGAGCTCAAAGCGTATTTGGGCATGCTTTTCCTGATGAGTGTGCACCCAGTGCATCACTTGTACTTGTACTGGAGCACAGACAAGTTCTTCAACGTTTCCGAGATCTCAAACGTCACGACTTTCAAACGATTTCAGGCGATTATGAACAGCCTTCATCTCAATAACAACGAACTTGAGAAGAAGCGCGGAGAAGACTGCTTTGATAAGCTGGCAAAAGTGAGGCCCCTCGTCACTGCCTTGAACGAAAGGTTCCCGAGAGAATATGCGCCGTCAACGCATCAGTCCATCGACGAAGGCATGATACCGTTCAAAGGACGGTCTTCACTAAAACAGTACATGCCAATGAAACCGACCAAACGAGGCTATAAAGTTTGGTGTAGGGCTGACTCCGAGACAGGCTACCTCATAGAGTTCCAGATATACGAGGGAAAGGATGCCAAGCGACCCCCTGATCTCTCCTTGGGCGAACACGTCGTTTTATCCCTTTCACACTGCATAGAAGAGAACAGTCAGTTGTTTTTTGACAACTACTTTACATCTACAAAGCTGATGAAGAAGCTCAGGAAGCAGAGAGTGCTGGCTGCAGGCACATTCAGACCGACACGCAAGGACCTACCAATCGAGCTAAACAAAGAGTGCAAGCTTCAGAAAGGCCAGCACCTCTGGTGGTCCAAAGGATGTGTCACAGCCACACAGTGGCGCGACAACAAGAATGTACATGTGATGTCCAACTACCATGACCCACAAGAAGTCGTAGAAGTCACGCGGAAGCTTGCCAGTGGTGCCAAAGTTGGTGTGTCCTGTCCGAAGGTGCTTTCAGACTACAACAAGTGGATGGGGGGTGTTGACCGCTTTGATCAGAAGAGGAACACTTACCCAGCAGACCGCAAGTCAAAAAAGTGGTGGTGTCGAATTTTCTACTACTTGCTTGACGCTGCTGCTGTTAACGCCTTTATTCAGTACAGGTCACTGAAGGAACTCGACTACATGCAGTTTCGACTAACGTTGGGACGCCAGCTCATCCCCCGTCAGACATTCAGGGAGAAACGCACAGCAGCGGCTTTCATGCACAGAAAGAGGCAAGCGAAGTGGACAAGCAATGGTTGGAGTGCCCAGTGTGCTTCGCTTTCAAGGGAGTGGTCATCATGCACAAAACAAATTAGCAAAAGGCGAAGGTGTAGATGGTGCTCCACCAGGACCAAAGAATCCAGGACCCAGTACATCTGCAAATCATGCACTGTACCACTCTGCGTCGAGTGCTTCGCACCTTTCCACTCCGAACAGTGAACGCCTCCAAAGGCATTTACATAGGAAAGCGTGCAAGGCGCTCCCTCAAGACTAGGCGGTGTTTGCCATGCAACATTCCTAGAACAATTATAGCTGAACTGTTTGCCGAGTGTTTTTCATAATTTAATAGAGTTGAGTTAATAAACAAAAATAATGTTTGTAGTTGTTTGTTCTAGTCGGCCTTGAACATGCCCGTGGGACACGGGCGTCCCACTTCTTGTTGTTGGTTCGGCAGGCGGTGGGACATATATGTCCCAATTTTTTTATAAAAACTATATGTAGTTGCACATTCATTTTTTAGGAGGCACTTCTCGAGGTCATCACAAATCAGATAGTACACTAATAACACACTTGATTTAAGTATATTTTTCGGGCCTCATAAAGGGTTAAACAACTGTATTCTTTGCATCCCATAGTTATACATTCTTTTTTAATGAAAATACAGAAACAATACTTACAAAATATAATTAAAAAATAAAGTTTAATCGAAACATGCATTACCTTTTATTTTTAACAGCTCCCCTCCTGACCAGCGGTATGGCTGAGATGGATGAAGAATTGGCCAACTGCATGGCCAATTCGATGAATGACCAATTGGCCATCATCAAAATGTCGTGAGTGTGCTGCGTAATTGCAATAAAAAGAGCACTAAGAACAGACTATTTGCCGATCTTTTAGCCAATCTATGGCAGCGCTCTGGGGTGGCCGGGGAGACAGCGGGAACAAATTGTGTGGCGTCAGTTGGGATCTGTGCATTTAGCTCACAAGTTGAGCAGGTATATGCTCAATTTGAGGCCAATTTTTATAAATGTTTTCATTTCAGTGTAAATAAATGCGCAAAAAGCCTTATATTATTAGCTTTTATTACACCAAGTTTTAGTGGCGCCATCTATGCGAGGTGCTGCACACCTGCCTTTGCACCTGTTACCGACTGACGATCCCGAGCGTGACGAACAGGTGCGAGCATCGAGCACATTTCTTGCGTTTTATCCTTCACCCGTGTCTTCTCGCTCGCCTGCTTGCCTGGCCATTGGCCACCGCGAACATCAGCGATGCTGGCTGGCTATGGTGTTCCTCTGTGTCCCAACCGGAACTTGAAGAGTGCTGTGGTTCGAAGCAAGAGCCTCCAGTACCACTGCGTACCGAGCGAGGAACCCCTCCGAAGTGCGTGGTGCCGGAGCATCGGGAAGGAGAACATTGAAAAGGCAGACATGCGCTTTTGCTCAGAGCATTTCGACGGCGATCAGGATTACCTTCGCATATCGAGTGTCCTGCGCGATGCCGGAAAACCGATGAGCCACGTTCGCCTGAAGCCCGGTGCGGTGCCTTCACTCCGACTGGCCCCTATCGCGATGGCCACCCCAGCGAAGGAGCCTGCGTCCATACGCCCAAGAGTCCTGGTAAGTGCCACTCTTATTTCAGTAAGAGATCGACTTCTAAGAATTTCTTTGAGTCAACGTTTGACGAAAATGTTCCGATTTTCCAGGGCGACGAGCCGACTGAGGACATCGGCTGCTTTGAGGGCAATGCACCCCGCGAGCCCTGCTGCTCTTGCAGTCACCGACCGGCCTCTCGTGACGCAGCGGTTCAGGCTGACCCGGATCAAGTGCAAGTGGCCCCCATGCCCCCTGCCAGGGAGGACAAGGCCGTAGGAATGGATCCACGGGTGGGAAAGAAGTCCGTCGGTAAGCATGAGAATAGGGCTGCTGGCAAAATATCCGTCCTAAATTTTATACAAATTTGTATTGACCTCGATCACCATGGAGATTAGGGCCATACTGGGTCTCTTTTGATTTAGCATTGGTACGACAAACAAGCTAGATATCTAAAGCAGTTACTTATATTTTAAATTCTAGAACAAAGACAAGTTGTGTATGTAAAGCCTTGCATACTCTATTAAGCAAAAAGTCTTGCTGAGAAATGTAGTTTCTGCAGAGCCCAGTTTCCTAAAGCTTGACCTAACTCCTGAGTCAGGCTCGGTGCAAATAAAGAATTGTTATTACTATTATTAGAATGAGGAATCTGATATGCAAGTCTGTTTTTCCCCTTCAGGCACGAAAGCAAATTTTTATGCACGAGGGATGACAAGTCATTGGGTGCAGACTGAAGAGCTACTTGGCAGTAGTAGCAACGCTGCCAGCACCACAAGTGCCACCAGCACCACCAGTGCCAACAGCAGCACCAGCGCTGGTGCTGCTGGTGGCTGCAATGACTTTTTAGACACTCAGCAGACTTCTCGCCCGATCCTAATGGTTCCCTCGTATTGTGGGCAGTTACTGTTGCAGAGAAGCAATTTCATGTCAGCTAGTTCGCAAGTAAATCTTGAATACTAATTATTAATACATTTTCCAGGGACCACATCATTACAAGCGACGTGCCTCTAGACGAAGAGCGAAAGTTCCTCGTGTTCGAAAGCTGCTTTAGGGAGCTGTTCTCAACCTGCAAGACTTGCTATGGCCCCTGCAAGGTGTCTACAGTGGTGAATGCGAAACGCCTCACAGTGCACACCCATTGCCCTCATGAGCATGCGCATGTGTGGGACAGCATGCCGTGCATCAACGGCAGGGCTGCTGGCGCCCTGCCCCTGTCAGCAGCCATCCATTCACGGGGGCATCACCAGCCAAGACACTGCGGGGGCTCGACCTGATGGACGTGGAGGTCTTCTGAGAGAAGACCTTCTACAATTGTCAGCGAACGGTTTTGCTCCAAGCAATTGCACAGGTGATAGTCATGTTACTCCCAAAATTTCCCTGGTATTTTTTTTTTTTTTTAGTGCAGTGTTTTTTTACATTTTTTATGGCAGTATTAAGCATTTCAATATTTCTTGCCACAGGTGTGGGCAGATGAGCAGGGGCAGCTAATGGACAAGCTCCATGACCAGCCCCTAGACCTTGCTGGTGATGGGAGATGTGACTCCCCTGGCTTCAGTGCGAAATACTTGACGTACTCCCTGTACGCATCCCCCGCAAACAAGATCCTGCACTTCGAGCAGGTACAGGTTGGAGAGGTGAGAAATGGACAAAACCACCTCATTGTAGAGACCCATTTTAAACTGGTAATATTTTAAAACAATACTAGTGCACTGTGATATACAATCTAAAGCCTTCTCGTTTTGACACCTATGACCAGGCTAGTTCGATCCGCACCCCTCTGGCACTTTGCAGGGTTTCACATCTTCGTACTAATCAGAAAAAAACAGCAGATTCGGAGTTATTTCTCTAATTTGGATTTATCTGGACAAATCTAAATTGTATGTTTAGAATTAGGGTTATTGCAGATTTGGCAGCACAGATTTCATGTCCTTATAGTTAGTTTTAGATTGTTTTCCTAGACTGTATCACTAGGAAATGCCAAAGGACTACTGTCATGCAGATCATAAGACCGAGGTTGAAGACAAATATTGTTGCCAAGGTAATGATCCTAAATAAATGCCAAGCTGTGAAACAATTTTTTTCTTTAATGTGGAGAAACTGATATGCTGCACAATACTAGGTGTAAGTAACTGTGATAATCAATGCAGATACTGATACAGGAAATAACTTGTTCTGTTTTACGCTGAATACGCAGTGCGAGGCGGTCTGCAACAGTGGACAGATGGAAAAGGAGGGCCTGATTAGGTACCTGGACTTCGTCAAGGGGAAGGACCTCACGGTGCAGTCCCTGACGACAGACCGGCACCGTTCCATCGCCAAGCGCATGAGAGAGCAGGAAGCAGCCATTCTGCACTACTTCGATATCTGGCATGTCTCAAAAAGTATCATATTGAAGGACCCAATGCCACTGTGTGTAAACAAACAAACAAAACATACTGCTTGCCAACGTAGGAGAGGGAAGTATGGCTGACCAAAGCAATGCGGAGGGCAAGTTCGTCTGCTTCTCGCGCAGGGGGTAGCGGTGACGTCAGAACGCCGAGCCCTGATTGGCTGATCGCGGTCCCCTATCTGAGCGTCGTCTGCTCCTTTGCAACGTCGTCTGTCGTCTGTCTTACCTTTCCTGCGACTTTGCAAGTGGAGAGGCCAGATTCACGAAACTATCTTACGCCAAAAATATGCGTAAGACAAAACTTGAAAACAAATTCGTATTCACGAACCGAAATTTTCGTAAATTTTGCGCAGGTTACGACAAAATCCTACGACAGCTCCGAAGCTACGCACTTGTTACGATCAAATCAGCATGGCCGACAGCGTCGCGGTCGCGACGACCAACGGACGTTTATTTTTCTACGTGCGCTTCTCTCGCGTCCCGACTTCAAGCAGCAAGAAAAAGTAAAAAGTACTTGAACCAGACCACGACGAACAAGAACGCTGGATCCACAAACACCCGGGACAAGCTCCAACGGCCACGATTCCACCGACTACCGACCAAGCGAACTCGGCAGATAGGCCTAGCAGCCACTCCGACTCGGTGACCGTCTGCCCACGACCGGCTGGCGTGCTGAATGGAATGTGCCCGCGCGACCCTGTGAACCCTTCCCGTATTATACTGTGATCACTGACCTCAATTTTAGATTAAGAGGTCAATCTCTTCTTCTTGTCATCTCCTTGTTTTCCGAGGCAACGGTGACTCTCGCCGGTGAAAAAGCGGTGAATATCCGACAGACGCAGGAAAGGTAAAGGAGCCAGCGCTTTGACTAGCAGACGTAAAGCAGACGACGTTAACTGCGCCAACCCGCCGACGCCGTTAAAGAATGAGGAGTCTTGCCGTACACGAAAGGGGAAAAAGTATTTGGGAGGGAACTTGGGACTCTAACACGCTCACTCTCGGTTCTTAGCAAACAAACCTCGGCGTCTCGGGACACCTCGCCAGTGAGTACTTTGACTTCCCTCCTTGATGCAGCGTCTGGTAGTTGTTCGACAAAAACAACGAACCGCTCAAATTATTTCGTCTGCCTTCTCTGAAAGGCGAAGTCGAGCTCGCTCGTAAAGACCAGCACTTCCGAAAGTCGCAGGAAAGGTAAGACTGACGCAGACGACGTTGCGAGGCAGACGTTGTTGCAAAGGAGCAGACGACGCTCAGATAGGGGACCGCGATCAGCCAATCAGGGCTCGGCGTTCTGACGTCACCGCTACTTCCTTTCTCATGCGCAGAAGACGAAAATGAGCCCACTTGCGAGGCGTATATTCCGTTGTAATACATAGTGAAGAACAGGTGCGCATTATTACAAATTGAGCCCAAACGCGACATCAGCAATTTTTCATTTTGTTCTTACATTGCCTTGGACGAGCAACAAAACCATTTGGAACCCATCACAAGGCATGTGACCAACATCCATGTAGGCCACACAGGACTGTACACAAGGTGCTTCCATGATCCCCTTGAAGAACGCGAATGGCTGGAGCCAGGTGAGTAGGCATTTCACATATTTTTAGAGGTCTTGTCAATTATCAGTAGGATTTCGTGTTTACAAGTTTATTTATTTATTTTCTGCGGTGGTGTTTTGGAGTTGGTGTTTTCTGGTGCGCTTCCTGTGTCGGAAACAACAACATAGTTGATAAGCATCATATATCTTATTGCAATAAAGCGTTATACAATACTCCTTCGCACTTCGAAAACCGCAGTAAAAAAGTTCGGCTCCTTGCAGAGGGTCACTAATTTCCCCTTTATGTGATAGATTAAGATACTTGTACCTAGATTTAAGATCAGTTGTTATTTCTTCAAATCGTGCAAGTTTCAAACGTGAAACGCATCGTGGTCTTCTGTTAACAACCCCATCTTGTGCAAACTACTCATTCGACAATTTTCAGGGTGCAATGGCCGCCCCACGGCAACACAGTTTTTGATCACGGTGAACTATCAAAGCTTCTATGACTTGGTCAAAGCACCAACCAGTGGCAACTGCACGGAGGCTCTCTACCATCTCTTCTTGGTACTGAAACAGGAGCTGATCAAGTGGACAAATTGCTCGATTAAGGCAAGCTGGAAGAAGAATCAACGGCCTTGAAAAAATTGACGCTTGTCCCTAACCATGTGCACCCTGAAAAGACAAGCAAAACTCGACTTATCTTCTACATTGCAGGGTATGTTGCAAGGAAAACCGTACTGAAAACTGCATGCAATGACTGTTTTGATGAGCTTCTCGTATCCCCTGGGAATGCAAATGAAGACCTTGAGGCCGTTGAGGTCACCTTTACCATGTGGTTCAGCTACAACGAACTGCACCAAGATAGTGTAGTTGATCCGACTTCTTGTCTGCAAAAGGCGTAACGTTTCAGTTGGTTGTACGCAGCATTGTGCTGATCTGACCGACCAAATCACTAAATTATATCTTATTACTCGCTTTCACTTCTTCAAAAGTCCTTGAACAAAGAAGAAGCGTCTTGAGCAAGAAGAAGTACCTGAAGCTGCAGCATGTCACAGACATTTATGTTTTGGCTCAGGCTGACATTTCTAAGTGTTTTTGCATGATTTTTGTTGCTTTATGTTGAGTTTGCACAGCAACATGTTTTATCCACTTTTGTGTTTACCTAACTAAAACAAAAACAAAATACCACAATTATGGGGGCAGAGGCAACGCCGTCTCAAAATTCATAGAACACTATCACTACAGAAACCTCTTTTCTCACGTGCATTCTACTCACAAGGTAAAACGAAGAATAATGATCAGGGACTCTACTTATTCAAAATAGCATTGGGTGGCAAAATATTTCACAAGTTTTATGTGTTCAAACAGATTCCCCCATGTTCCGAGCTGTGGATACGTGGACGCGAGTTGTGACTTTTCACTGGTGTCTTTTGTTAAAAATAAGGAAATGATAGTCCCAACATTCAGTTTTAATAATTAAGTAATAAACACTGACTTGCTATCCCATGGTGAGCAACACAGAAGCGTAATCAAAAAAAAATGCAGCATCATCAAGGCTGCCTCTCTGCGGCCTCTAACGTGTAAGCGTGCCGCACCACCATCTACTCTTTCCTTGTCGAAGTGCCACGCCTGAGCATGCGCACCCTACACTTCCTCTTGTAGCCAATGTAGCAATGCCTCCGCTACGTTATCGCACCTCCGCAACTCCTAAGCATGCGCCAATCTAGCACAGACTTTGAGGAGTTGCGGACGTGGTTGCGGAGGCGCCTCACGAAATAGCGGATCACGAGACCTACGGGAATCGGCAAGACTTTCTCAGAACTTCCATTCCGTGCTGGCTGGCTGGCTTGGCTTTCCCTTTCCTTCCTTCCCAACAGGCCAAAATGGACCATGCTTCGCAGCCTGCTTTCCGAAGAAGGTTTGCGATAACCGACGATATTGCGCTGCTCCACGAGGTTGTAGCCCTTAACCCACCGAGGGATGCGATGCAATGGACGGTAGTGGTGAACAATTTAAATGCGGCCACTGGGCAATCGTTCATCGTTTGCGCAGCACGGGACAGATGCAATTTGCTGCTCAGACCTTTCCGCTGCGAAGACCGGATAAACTAGAGGAAGTCAATTATTTTAGTATTATTGTAGGCTTAAGAAGGCATTGTGTGTGGCCAAATTTCATTCACATTTCTCCCTAATTTCACACGTTGTACCCCAGGAGACTACATGCAGAGGAGTCATCCTGGACGTCGAGAACTACATCACCAACAAAGAAATAACGAGATTTACAAGGACACCGCCAGGCTACAAAGTCCTCAAAGCAAGAAGAATGCAGAAATCCAAGGCAGTGGTGATTACATTCAAGGGAACCGAGGTTACCAGGTCCATCAAATTCGACTGGAACCAGATCCCCAGCTTCATCTATAAGACCGAGGTGGGCTGTCTCAACTGCGGAGAGGTCGGACACAGGGCACGATCATGCCCCGAACCTAGGGACTACGCTTGTACCATGTGCGGGACTCCATACACTGGAGGAATTCACGTGTGCACTCCCAAATGTGCCCCCGTAGAGGACCCGCCGCAAGTACGACACTGTCTGCGTGTCTGCGTCTGACTGTACGTCAGAAGCGACGTGCAGACAGACGTACGGTCAAAGGACGTAAAGTTCGTTCAAATACCACTACTATGTCAAATCTATAAACACGAAAAATAATCTATGCTCGAGAAAACAATTTCGGGAAAGTGCGCCCGCAAAATTGCTGATGTTACAAATATGACAAGCAGGGCGACCCGACAACCCTGATCAGAAGCCGCTGAAACGCCGAACACACGCCGCTTTCTGCTGGCTTCGCCCACAGAGGCTTCGCTCGAGCTTCCATGAACGATCGCTCTCGAATACGCTTTGTTTGCCTTCGCTTGCTCCAACCTGTCCATCCCTGCCCGGGCTCTACAACGTCTTGGTGCTTTAGTAGAATTTCTCCCAGAAAAGACATGCAATTTGAATCGTGAGTTCCAACTCTGTGTAGGAACTTCAGCGGTGTAGTTGAAAACGACAAGGTGTACCAGGTCTACTGGGCCGGAGACGCGCTAATCGAAAGGAGGGTTACTCACGACGCGAGCAGTATTTTACATGGCAGGTGAGTAGAACTGAAGTACGGCAAGTGATGCACGAGGTGCTTTGCGCAACATGCTGGAGGCCCAACTGCATATGGCAGCCGAAGCTTTCTTTAGAGGCAGATGCACTCGTTGCTGAACCTGCGCACTGCAATATAAAATGCTTTTGACTTCGGTCCAAGAGGTTTAGGCTAGAAAGTTTATACCTTTCTATCTGGTGTGGGCTATTGGCCTTACCGCTGTGTCGCAGCTCAATATTATTGTTTCATGAAGAGCGCACACAAAAAGCACTCGCGAGCGTAGTTAAGGTATGTCTGTTGCTCGCATTCGTCTGTGGAAGCCAGCGCTGTCTGTCGTAGCATGCACGCTTGCTCTCTAGCTTCAATGGAGTCGCATACGTTTTGTGAGTTAAAGCGTATACAGTCATCCTGAAAGGTTCAGACATCAAGGGCGTTTCTCTGAAACATGCTTAGGGTGCATGTTGGCTCGTTTGTAAACAATTGTTCCTTTCGCCTAAAAAACGTAAATTTCAAAAGTGAAAAAAAAAAATAGGGACGGGTACACATTTTTCCTGATTTTTGATGTCATGAATTACATTCATTTTAAGGACTTGTGAACCATTTCATAGCCATGCAAGATGGCCATCTCGGCTTGTGAACCGTTTCATAGCCATCCAAGATTGGCACCTCGGAATGGGAGCTTCTATATAAACCCTTGGCAGTGGCAGCCAGACGTCATCTGATGGACCATCAGGGCACGTTCCACCAGGGCTGCTGACTGGCAGTCAGTGTCCCAAATTACGTATCTCGATGGAATTTGCAATGGGGATGGACGGCAATTGAGGGCATTTTGAGGTTTGGGAACCAGAGGCCAGATTCACGAAGCAAACTTACAAACAAAAAAGTACTTACGACAAAACCTGAGAACAAGTCCGGCTTCACGAAGCGAAATGTTCGTAACTTTGGCGTGGTTTACTGAACAAATCCTACGACAGCCTGCTAGCTGACTTACAAACTTTTCTTCCAACATGGCTGCGTATGTCGGTTGGCTGCTTCAAAACGACGGACCGACGTCAAAACGACGGACTGAGGCGAGCGCAAGCGGTTGTTCCACCCTCGGATCACGGTGAACGACGTGCTGGAGCACATTTTAGAACGATACTACCGCCTGCCGAAGGAGGCGGTGCTTCGGCTGTGCGATGTGGTCGCCTCACCCCTTTGCCGGCCGACAAAGCGGAATTGTGCGCTGCCGGTCGACGATGCAGGCACTGGTGGCGCTACGCTTTCATGCAAGCGGGAGCTTTCAAACCGTGGTAGGCGAGGTGGGCCACCTGAGACAGGCGAATACCTCGCGAAACGTTAACACCGTGAGCTAGGCCCTCGTCCTGATAGCCGGGGAGGTGATTTGCTTTCCGACGACACAGCGAGCAGCGTCCCTCACTTCGATCTGTGAGTAGACTACCGCGTTAGCATATTAGTCGCTGTTCTACAAACGCATGACGGGGTGTGTATGCCTACCGTCACTTGATATCAATCTAGACACGAAGTCCACCGCCGCTCATGTGTACAGCACACTTGGTTGAGTGGCTCGAAAATATCTATCTTGACTGCCAAAGCAAATAGTCAAATAGCTGAACCTGCACGTAAGCGATATAGCGAGCGACGAGACGAGCGACAGTGGCGAGTCAGCGATGAGCGACAGAGAATTCTCACCGTCGCCCGTCGCATCGTTCGGTTTTTGTTTTCTAGAAACGTCGTTCATCGTCTTGGTCGCTTGCTCCCGTCGCTTTGATTTGGTGTGCCCCGTCGCATGACTGACCAGGCGTGGACTACAAGGAAGAACAAACACAATGGTGTGCTCGCGAGTCCAAACAAAATGGCATATATCATGGGAGCGCGGGGTGACACCATGTTTGTCAAGGGAGCGACCAAGCTTGTGTTTTGCCGCAAAAACCTACAGATGTGGCCGAGTGTCACCGGAAAACCCCACCGGCGCTTTAAAAGAGCGATGCCCAAAAGGGCCCCGACTCCTGCAAAAGTGGAGGCAGGCAGCAGTAAGTGCCTATTTCTTAGGCGTGTCGCTAGACCTGGGATTTCAGTTGGAGCGGTTGCAAATCAGTGAGATCAAATATTAGAGGGCCTTGGCAAGTTTGATTTAGGACCAAAAGTTGAAACACAATGCTAAAACGAAGCAAGCACCATCTCTTTTTCTTCGTTGTAGAGATCACAACATACAAATTCATGAAAGTGGAATTCTTGACATGAGATTTTATAGGTAATTTAATGCACATGCTAAGCTTCATGAATGGTGGAGCTCTATGGGAGGTATTTATATGTGGGTATAGCAGTACAAGCTGCAGGTAAACTACCCTGTCATCCAGTATGACCTATGGCTTTAAGGGTATGAAATTAATCTTTAAAGAGCTTGATGTCAGTGCGTGTTTTAAGAAGGGCATTTGCTCAGTGTTTTCAAGGATTTCTCTCGAGTATACAATAAAGGGCTAAAGGCAATTAATGAGGGTACTTGAGGGCAAAGCAAAACTTAATGTCTAATAGCTTTGTTCATAACTGCAGCAAATAAATGTTCTACTTTTGTATATAAACTTTGAGGGCAGACAAAGCAGTAGTGCACGACTGATTGGAATATCTTTTCTTTTTTAGATGCCTTCCACAAGTAGGTGGAGAGAAACCCCAGGGAGAAGTCCCCAACTAAGAGTATCTCGCTGATCAACCACTACTTCAGCGAGTTGCTCCAGGACAATAATAAGCTTGACTTTGTGGGGACCCGCTCTGCCGCCGCCCAATTATTACCAGCCACCGGTGCCCGAGGACGGCTCAAGGGCGAGCCGTCGGCACCCTCAGTGGCCGATCGGATCTTGTCGTGGCCGGCTGGTGGCGGCGGCGGGCGTCCGCGGCCCCCCTTCAAAGGGAGCCCGACCCCCGAGGGCCTGGACGAGGTGAATAGGGAGCCGGCAGGACACCCACGTCGGGATGAAGGCACCCGTCGGCCTAGCGCCGGGAAACAAGGGGTGCAAGGGAAAGACTGGCGGTGCTCACGGAAGGTCGGTTGGGACGGCCAAGTGGTGCGATCGAACTGAATGCTGGACGGACGTCGCGGATCACTGAGGGCTGCGACCGGCATAGGCAAGACGACTCATCAATGTGAGTTATTAACATGCTTCATATCGAGAGCGGTGATGCAGATCACTCGAGGGACTGGGGGAGCTGGACGGGATAGCCCTCCAAACTGTCGAGAGCGTTGCAGTGGCCTTCACCCTGTCTTCAGCAGAAAAGGTCATGCTTGAGAACCTTTAGCCGACATTCAGGCTCCTAGCTTCCCAGCTCTTCTGATAATGCTATATTTGATGATATGATTATGTCTGACAAAGTGGGTGGGGATCCTGTGCAGCTGACTGACCGGCGCGATGAGGCCGCCAGCGAGTTGAACTGTCCAAGAGGTCTCAGAATCGGAAGACCATGACATACAGAGGCATCATCAAGGAACTCAAGCGTTTGAGTACCAGGGTTCTGACGTGCGCGTGGTGGCCACCCAGGTGGCGGCAAGGGGAGTCAGTGATCTCCATAAGAAGGAGGGGGATGCTGGCGCCTACATGGACGGACTGACCCTGGTGGTCACCAGCCTTTTGCGGGGGCCAACCTGGAGAAGGTCCGCAAAGGCATGAACGAGGCCAACAAGTCTCGGCTGGACTCCCTTGTCCGCCACTACGGGATCCAATCAAAGCCCGTTGACTCTGCAGAAGTCACGCTGCCAAGGGTGATTGCCACCTTTCCGGGGATGGCAATGGACGTGCTCAAGGCCGTGGAGATGGGCCCCAGTGAGGCACTCCACCATGACAGGCCTTGTGGCCAGATACCCTTGGCAGATGATGTTTTCTGGCTTCCCCTCTCTCATCCCCCGTGGCATCACCAATGTCACCGAGGTGCTGCTCTCCGCCTACCTCCTCTATCAGCACAGAGTGAGGCTTGTCATAAGCAAGGACTATGCCAAGTGGGACGTAGCAAAGCAAAAAGCATCTCTGGATGGCTTTGCAAGAGCTGCCATGGACAGCAACTACGTCACCCAGAGGCAGAGGCTGCTTAGGCTGATCGAGGAGGGGTGGCTGGAGGTGAAGGACGGAGTCATCAGCCTCACCGAGCCCATCAAGACCGCCATCCTCGCAGCAGCCGCCCAGTATGACTAGAAAATAGTCCTTTTAAGGACTACACAAACCCAGCGTTGAGTCTCATATTGGGTGAGAGTGTGTGCCCCACTTCAAAAGGGCACCTCATCCTAAAGTCCTTGGATACAGTAAGGCAGTGAGGTACCTACTTAGTGACCCCGCCACAAATGCCGCCTGGAGAGTAGGTCCTCTACGGAGACGAGTAAGCTATACTATAAGAGCCTTCCTAAAAGACCCTACATAGTCATGGGCCTCCAAAAGGAGCACACGGCTAAGACAGCCAGTGGTAGGCCAGTTGTCTTGTTCTTTTCATGGCCGCTAATGCAGTTC
The DNA here is from genome assembly GCA_037355805.1 of Ixodes ricinus. Lineage (NCBI taxonomy): Eukaryota > Metazoa > Arthropoda > Arachnida > Ixodida > Ixodidae > Ixodes > Ixodes ricinus. Next base: position 28,114 of record JAZHYW010036554.1, read on the forward strand.
ATTGTGTTTGTTTTAGATCCCACTAAGTTCCTAGCGTATTGTGTCCCTTGTCAAAGCCCCCATATTTAATGGGACGCAGTGACTGAGCTGCTAGAAACTGTTACCAATATACATATTTTATTCTGCATGCTTAAAGTATCCCGTTATTGTTGCTGTCGACAACAGGACTGAGGCTACCATGTTGGCCGACATGGAAAGTGCAGCAGCAAATAATCACACCATGAATATGGTTAAAGGGCCCTTCCCACTCATCAACGTTCCCGGCTTTGACATTGTGTGGAGCTTTCAACCTGATTACATGCACTGCGTGCTCCTCGTTGTTGTCCGTCAAGTTACTGACCTCTGGTTGTCGGACGTGGGCGAGGAGCACAACATCAGAGCCCCCCGCAAGGTGGCAAAAGTGGGCCGCTGACTCCCGAGTCAGAAGCCACATCTGCCTTGCAACCGAACGCCATGGTCACTCAAGCTTCTCAAGTACTGGAAGGCCTCAGAGTAGGAGTCAAGACTGATTTACTAATGCCTCTCGTGCCTCACAGACATTTTGCCGAAGCAGTTCCTTGAGCACGTCGCACTCCTGGTGTCCGCACAAATGACGTCTAATTTCCACACATTGACACACTTGCCCAAGAGCGTACCGCTCAATGAACCACTCTGGGCTCTGTCACGTTTTGAATTTGAAACAAGCATGAAGGAACTTGCTGAAGCTGGTCTCATGATCAAACAGCGTCGCCTTCCAAATTCTGTCCCGCCTTCTTTTGAAGAACGACCTCAACCAGATGCGATCCATGGTGTCAGAAGAAGTGAGGGACCTCTACTTCCAGAACACACCTGACCGACACGCAGAAACTAAGCTTCTTGGAAAGCCCCAGCAACCTTCCCAGCAGTCGACAAACTTTGTGCGAGGACATCTTACGGCAGTGAACCAAGTCCTTTAAGGGGTGATGTGGGCTTAGAGTGATTTTCTTATTTATGAACGAAAACTTGTAATATTATACACTGGTATCAACACATCTTGCACCTATTCCAAATATGCAATCAGATATTGAATATCTGTACTAGAACCCGAGTTATGGAAGATCAGTCTAATTTGATTAGGTCATTTATTACGGGTCGTTATGAGAAAAATTATTCAGTAAATTATCTAAATTTTTAATGCAACCTGCATTCACAAGGTGCAATTTGTCAGCAGTGATGCTATTTGAGATCTTAATTGAGAGGGTTATGTTACTAAAAAACGATTGTAATTATAGTGTAAAAGAGATACTTTCTCATTATTTAAGAAAGTAATTAATTGGATAAAACTTAAGTTGGAAGACTATAAAAACAGCATCACTGCACAGGCTCCATTCTTCCCGATTAAAATGGCACCAAAAGTGTTAATAGTTGTCCAAGACCAAACTTCGAGAAAACGCCTATAAGGCATCGGTACTTGTGAAAAATGTGTGAAGAGAGAAAAAGCCCTATGAAGTATGTGTATTCCTATCGAATGTTCATAGAAAATTAAGACTTCATATTTTTCTTACATATTTAAAAATAAGATAGAGCAATATTATTTTGCACAGAGCTGGGTGGGTATGTCTAAATACCAGAAAAGCCATTTTCTCAAAAGTGAATTTTTCCCAACTTTTTACCTTTTAAAGACCAGCCTCCCTTAATATCAACGTAGATGTGAGTGGGTTTGCCGTTCACAGCATGCAGTACAGGCCTGCCACTAAATGGGACTCGACTGCTGTCACTATAGGGAGTGCCTTGCCAAAAGTAGAACACACTGTAAATGTCTCTAGGGATGATGGGAGCTCAGAGATATTTGTGATCTCAGCATGAATACCAGGTGAATGATCTGAGACGTTGCTCATCTAAAGGTAGCCTGTAAAACCTGATTAATCACCACTGTTCAATCGATTAATTAATCAATTAATCGGTCGCTGCTGATTTTCAGGTATGATATGCCTAAAAAACAAAAACTGTTCAATAACCTTTGACGTATTCGTTTACTATCTGATACACGGCACAATGTACATTTCATACTGAGGATATGTAGTTTGGTGTGCAATTAACAGGCAGTTCAAAGACACTTACTGGCTGCTGCTCCTATTCCAAAACAAAGTTCTTTTTTTATTTATTTACCGGCAGGAGCAAGTTATTCGTGTAAGTAAAAAAAAAGCTTTGTAGTTTACATTTTTTAGGGTACCGTTCTAAAAACGAGTAACTGGTTAAAAGAATTGACCGCGATTAAAGTCTTATTTGATTAATCGGAAGGTTAATTTATCAATAGTCAAGCCTAATTATTAGTTATGACTCCAAGGTAAAAGTATGTTTGGTGATACCACAAATGTGCGTCGATTCAAAGGAAGAAATAGGTGATCATATTTATTTTAATGACCAGGATATTTCCATTTTTTCCATGCGATTAGAAGGCAAGATGCTAAGGGAATTTGTGCACACTAACATGCTGCTTCTAAGAGTGAATATCAGATTTATAGTGCATGTCGCAGAAACTCTACTGGTCAAGGATCCTGTGGCGTTGGAACTCCTGGCACAATTCCTGAGGTCAACAACCTTGTACAAAAATGCGGAAGATTATGTTCGATCAAAGGACACGTTTTACGTCGAGTCTTTTAACAATACCACTCTCATCTACCTAGACCAGAGGGTCCATTATCAAGATGCGACTTACGAAATGCGGCAGACTTTAGCCATGTTAGACTGGAATGAGGACGTTGGAAGAGGACACCCATCTCTCTACTACATAGAGGACTGCCGGCACCTGGACAGACAGGGAGAAAAAAGACACCAAGAAAACCTACAGGTAGATTAGTGCTATGGACTGTACTCGTTTACAGCTCATTGCTAGTTTTCTTACAGTTTTCTTCGCAACATTGTGGAGCTGGTTCTCCTTGAGTCTTCCTTTCCTGATGCCACGTGATTGCAAATGAATAAAGCTAGCAGCTTATGTATGCTTTATTGCATTATCAAATTGTTAGAAAGAATTGTAGAAAAGATTGTGTGTTTCTTGAAAAATATTTAGGCCCCCTTCCATTCGGTCCGCTTTTCTATACACAAACTCATGTCTGTTACGTCACGGCACAGTGGTGGCGCGTCGGGCGCACTTCCGGTCTGGGGCTGTGAGCGGAAGTCAGCATGTAAAACTTGTATTTCTGCATTGTTTTGAAAGAAACCAGACAAAAACCTGTTTTCTCATCAAAATGCCGCGACTGGGGCGGTACCAAAAGAGTCGAGAAAGGTTTGAAGGTCACTTTTCACGTGCTCGGTTTGTCCGAGCACATGGATATGTGTTGTGCAAAGAAAAAACCAGACGCCGTCGGACCAGGATTGCTTGGGCGGGAAGCACTTTGGGTTGAATTCACGGATACTTGTGGTCATCAGACTTATTTGTTTTTTGTTTTTGTTCCAACATGAACGCCGGAAAACCGTCAAGTTGTATGGACCACCTGCGGACTACATTCAGTGCCTCTTCAAGTTCAAACGGCCACCTGATCGTTCGAACTGTCGTCTGCTCTTTCAAACGTTTCTGCTTGCATCTGCTCTTTTAGATGACACCGGCCCGTAGACCAAATGTTGGCCTGGTACTTGTGATAAGAAGTCCAGGCTTAAAAACTTAAAGGGAAGATGGAGAGGTTCTGTATTTAAAAACGAACACTTGCATCATCTTTATTCGGTCTCCACGATTACGAATATCAAAATCATTTTTCAATTCGATGCGCGCAGTAGGTATAAAAGCGCTTTTTAAAAGGAGGCGCCAAGCCTCTCCCTCTTCGCACGGTCAGTGAGAGGATGAAAATTGAGGGAGAGGGCGTGACGTCACAGACATACTTATCAATCGCCGCTCGCCCCGCTCGCGTCTGGCTGCTGGCTTCCCACCATCTCCTCTGAGTGCTCGTCAACGTTGTACTCGAAACTGGTTGCGTTTCACTGAGGTTTGTTTTCGTCGGCGTGACAGGTGCACGGCGTTGTCTATCCAACAGTTCTTTTATGGTGGCGCTTGCACAATGCCGACGTTGTGCGCGGCTGTGGGCTTCTCGAACATCTCTCACAGGGTCAGCCCATTTCACTTCCACAGGTTTCCTTCCGACCTGAGGATCTCCAAGCAGTGGGTCTCCACGATGAAAAGAGTCAAATATGTGCCCAGCAAGTGGAGCGTGCTCTGTTCGGTGCATTTCCCTGAAGACATGTATAAAGACAAGGTGCGGATCATGAAGAAGCTTGGTCTAGCTGTCACTCCATGTCTAATTCAAGGCGCCGTTCCCATCATCTTTTCGCATAAGCGAAACCCTCCCCCCCCCCAACGCACATAGGGAGCATTCATGAAGAGAAGACGGATTGAGGTAAGGAAATGAGTTGGACCTTTTCAAAATTGTGACATTTGCGCGCTGCGCTTATCTCGAACGCGGCCCTCTGACCACAATTCTCTACATCAGTATGTTTTTCGTGTGCTTCGTGCATTTACCAAACTGGCGACTTTGTGCCTGTTATTTTGGCGTTCTGAATTCTTGCTATTATTTCGGGTAGTTGCATAAAGACAGTCCACAGCTCGCAGTCAAGCGTGTTTGCAATAGCTCCAAACTAGCAATTGCAGGGTTGGCCATCACATCCGGAGTTGCAGTCCAAGTGGTCACAAGTGGGACCATTTGCAGTCCAAGTGGTCACAAGTGGAACCACTTGAATTCCCACTTCATATTTTCACCTGGGACAGGACAAGGGGTAGAAATACGCCTCGTCCTCAGTACTCCTTTTCCTGTCGTGTTTTTTGGCGTATCTACCACCATGCTATTGTTGAGCATTACCAACAGCACTGTGGTCAACTACATGCACGCGGTCTGTCTGGGTGTAGTAAAAGAAACTACAAACTTTAGGTTTAAAGGTTGTGGGCACCCTGGCGGCTCCGCACCCCAGTTGCCCGACTGCGAGGCAAGGGTGCCGTACTTTTCCCGCGTGGCGGCGACGTCCACGCCAGCCACGCGCACATCGGATGCGCCGCCTTGATAAGGCAGATCAGAGGCGGCGCACGGGGAGTCGCTGACTGGACTCAGCCGCCGTTGGTAACAATGTTAATCGTCCTGTCCATGTCCCATTAAATGTAGTTTCTTGTTGTTGAAACCGTTGGCTCCGTGTTATTCCTCCGGGTCGGGTATGCAGCAAGGCAAACCGACCACAAGGTTCACATGCACGTCAAAGCTTTCACTTGGGAAAAAAGCTGACAATGATCGATGCGCGTCTCAAGAACATCACCCCGCCGTACGAGTTCTTGGGCCTTCCACGTTTGCTGTGTCAGCGAAAATTCTGGAAGGCGGCAAAATGGAGGGCATGGTTGCTCTACAATTCGCCACTGTGTCCCGAATGGGGCGCTCGCTAATCATATTTCGGAAGTGGTCCAGGTTCAGTGCCATCATGCATGCACTACTGGCTGATGTGGTAGCCCTTGACAGGCTTGGTGCGATTGAAACCGAAGTCACAGTCTTTATAAAAAAATATCAAGACCTGTATGGGTAGGCACAAATGACTTTCAACCTGCATTTGATGGACACCTTTGTGACAGTGTACGTCAGTGGGGTCCATTATGGGGCTTTTCAGCCTTTCCGATTGAAAATATGAATGGAGTCATCAAGAAGAGTTTCCATGGAACACAGTATCTGTCGCAGCAAATCTGTTGAAAACTATTACTTTCACAGTTCTTGCCCACCTTGGCTAACTCTCAGTGCTCTTTCACGGACAAACCAAAGATACAACTGTACTTTGAGAACTTGACTAGGGGTATTGAAAAATCTTCAATGTTCAGAAGCATGCCAACGGAATCGCCATCGGCACTAGGTTACAAACACTGACATCCGTAGAGGTTGACTCGATTCACAACATGGATATGCCTACATGTGCAGTCACGAAGTACAAGAAAGTGTTTGTCAGGAACAAAGTATATTGCCCTGTAATGTTTATATTCGTCTTGTCTCGTCTCGTGACGTGAAGTCGCCCGTTGTCTTCGGGTCTGTGCTGACGTCGTTGTCGCCGATTGCCAGTCAAGGGTCTCTTCTCTTGGGTTTTAGTGATGTCGGGATCTTAGACTTTTAGGTTTGAATAACTCGGTTTAATATACAGGTATTATACACAAAAATTAACATAGTTAAAGTTCGCTAGTTCTCAAAACTCGATGGCCTCTGCCATTTAACTCTCTAAGTGATACCCTCTGCACTTTATCCACTCAGCTTTTTCGCATCGCTCTCGATGGGACTTTTATCTCAACTCCTCCTGCATCGCTCTCGATGCGTCTCCTCTCAAGTCTCCTCGTCGACCCTTGCGCCGCATTCTTTTGTACCCTCGGAGCCGACAGTTACCTCGCAGTTGCGTGAAGTGGTGCAACCGCGAGGCAATATGTCAGCCAGATGAGACAGCAGTATTCGCTGTGCTATGGTGTGATTGCCAGGATATTATTCAATGTTTTGAAATGGATGTTGCGCGGAACTTGTGTACGCGTGCCGCAACATCCGCCGACAACGCAGCACTCGGAGCCGGGTAAGGAATCCGAGCCCTCGGGGCCCATCAACCCCGGGAGGTGGCACGCGCCGTGCCGTAAAGATGCTCGAACCCGCGAAGAAGGCTAAAACACACAAAAATTACACAACATGCCCACTGCTTAAACAAGAGCACTGGACGAACTCCGTTGTGTATCTTAATGACTGCACAATTGGTATAATTGACTATGCATTTGCTCTCTGTAATGTGTGCGTCTCAAGCTGCAACTGCAACAGAAGTGTGTATTTCTTAATACAAAATGCAGAAGAAAGCCTTATAAAGTTCACTCCTACATTTGCTCACATGTACATGCTTAAAGGCCAGAGTCGTTACAAAATTGCGAGATGTCCACAGTGTCAGTCAGTAATGTGATGCATTTGTTGTAAATGACAGCATGTATGCTTCTCCTCTGGATAAGAACATTAACTACTGAATGCAGTGTACTCTGTTTCCTCATGTCGTTTGTTGCTAGCTTGCCTTTGACTAACTGTGGCATGATCGGTTTTGTCCTCACCTTGATCCAACTTGCTTTTACACATTGTCTAATGCTTGTTTTCACTGCTTTCCCAGGGCAAACTGGAAGCAAGTGTCCTTGTTTTCCACGCAGTCTGCATGAATGACCGGATGCCGGGCACATCGTCCTAGAGTGATCCAAGCACAGCCACACCACTTGCATTGTTAGCGGGTATGGCTGTTACCTTTTTTCTGATTGAGCCACCGCTGATCGCTCGTGTTGCTCCTGTTTTAGAGCGCAGCTCTTAGGCGCCCGTTCCGGCTTGAGCGGCGTCGGCGTCGCCGTAACCGCGCAATGCATGATGGGTAAATTTCCCCGATAAATTTAGCGGCAAATTTTCCCCGCTAAATCTAGCGGAAAATTTTCCTCGGTAGATCTAGCGGAAAATTTTCCCCGGTAGATCTAGCGGAAAATTTCCCCGCTAAATTTAGCGGAAAACTTTCCCCTTGCTAAGTTTAGCGGAAAATTTTCCCGCTATATCTAGCGGAAAATTTTCCCCACTAGATTTAGCGGAAACTTTTCCCCGCTAAATCTAGCGGAAAATTTTCCCCTGAATTTACCAGAAAATTTTCCCGCTAAATTTAGTGGGGAAAATTCCCCCCTCCTCGAGGTCACGTGACCCCCAGGCCATGTGACACCCCTCCCCGAATCACGTGACCCCACCCCCGTGCCTTCCCCTCCTCCTCAAGAGCTGCGCTCTAATTCGGCGTTACAGGGAGTTGTAAACGGCTTTCATTTTCTTTTGTTGCGCAGAGCTCACTTCATCGACAGCGGCGCTGTTTTGACTCTGCGCACCTGCATACCTTGCAGAGTCATTATGTTTTTACTTGACGGCTTGAGAGCTTCGAGAGGCAGACACAGCGGTCTCAAGTAAGCCCCGAGTCGAGTTGCAGCTTCTTGGGGAGGGTCGTGGCTGAGGAGGCACAGCAGGAAGATGGTTTGTTTCAGACTGCAATTATTTCAGCCCCCACCCTCCTTCCTCCCTCCCTCACTTCTCTACACGCTCCACAGGTTCTAAAATGTCTGCTTTATCACTGGGCTCATTTTTATATGTTTACATTGAGGAATGAGCTTAAGTTTTTCTCAAATGCTTCAGTGTCAATTTTCAATAAAATATAGGAAAATGACACTATTAGTCCCAAGTCTTTTAATATCAGTGAAATTTGTAACATAATTTTCAGTAGTTGGCACACCACTAATTTAGGTGGTGGCTATATTAACATACTCATTAGAATGTGCAAATGTAGCTTACAAGAAAGTGCATTGTTGCAGTCAATATGATTCATTAATTTGCTTCAATGGGGAGACATATTACGGGCTTCGAATTGTCAATACGAGGTTAAATAAAATCAAATGGTTAAAAGGTCTACATATCCCCTAATGTGGTTTTCTAAAGTCAATTTCAGCATTTATAATGGTGGTTTATCGCTCCGGTGATACATTTTAAAGCACCTAAGAAGCTTCTACGGCCAAGTATATAGCTCTTGCAAACATTTCATTATTGCGAGCGTTTAGATGACTCGAAGGTCCATATACACGGTGCAAGCAGCTTCTATGGCTGAAGTAGCTTTGTTGACATCCATCCTAAAGGCCACAATGGCAGCTAAGAAGCTATACTCGTTTTCACCTCAAGAAAACAGTGGGTGTGTTCTCCAGTCGCGTGCTTATTGGTCACATGCCGTCGCACATATTATTCCGTCGTGCAAAGTAGTTCTGAAAAAAGTTTGCTGTCAGGGAAGCCGGTGTTATTTAAGCGAAGCGAAATTAGTTATTCTTCGTAGGATATACAATATATTTTCTTAATACGCGAGCATTCACCCAATTCACCGCCCCAACGAAATCTTACGATTGCTGTTTATAGCCAGCACGTCAGCCGCTGTCGCCCTGTCGCTCGCATAGAAAAAAAATGGCGACTCCGGGTGGTCGGTTAGTGCTGTCTGCGCTATCTCCTGAGCAAGTATCCCCTCGGGTATACTACAAACGGCACGCGAGTGGGAATGTCCTGTCGAGCCAAACAAGGCAGTGTGTTTTAAACGTTTATTCTTGGATGCGGCAGCAGTACCGAGAAAGAAATGTGGAGGGAGTGATCAACCTGACTGCCGACGCGACAGGTGTCTGTATGAGCGTGGTGTACAAGATCAAGCGCGATTTCAAGCGTAGCAACGGGTCCTTGAAAACTCCTTCAAAGAAGCGGCTGAAATCCGCTGAAAAGCGGAAGAGGATATTTAATCACGACGCGTTCACGTTGTCGGCCGTGAGGAACTGTCTGCACGACTTCTTTCGTCGGGGGATATTCCGACGCTGAAGAAAATCTCTGCCCGTCTGCAAGAAGACGATGTGCTGCCGCCCTGCTCGGTGACTACACTGTATCGTCTGCTGAAAGACATGGGATTCGTCAGCAAAAACGGAACCGCAACTCCTTCCTAATCGGAGAGAAGACATCGTCGAGTGGGAGGCGGCGGTATCTGAGGGGCAATCGGGAAGCACCGAGCCGAGAACCGCAAAATCTATTTTCAGGACGAGACTTGGGTCAACGCCGGCCATACAGTTGACAAAGTGTGGACTGACAGCACCATAAAGTCAGCAAGACAAGCGTTTATATCTGGGCTCACTACCGGGCTAAAGGCTCCTTCCAGGAAAGGTGAAAGAGTGATTGTCACTCACGCAGGTAGTGACACTGGCTTCGTGCCCGGCTGCCTGGATGTGTTCAGTGGAAAGAAAAGGGCGACTACCACGATGAAATGGACTCCAACAGGTTTGAAGCATGGTTTCTTCATCTGCTGGACCACATCGAGCCTAACAGCGTGATTGTTATAGATAATGCACCATACCACAGCAGGAAGGCTGAAGCTGTTCCCACAACGGCAACAAGGAAGGGCGAGATCCAGCAGTGGCTTTCTTCCAAGAACCTGGACTGGACTCCCACAATGAAGAAAAAGACCTGCTCAGCATTGTGGCAACGGTCAGGGATCGCTACACGAAGTACAAAGTTGACGTCATTGCTGCGGATGCTGGACATACATTGCTGAGGCTCCCACCATATCATTGTGAATTGAACCCCATTGAGCCGGTATGGGCACGGGTCAAGCAGGAGGTCGCCTCCAAGAACATCACCTTCAAGCCCAGTGACTCTGAGCGGCTCTTGAGGGAAGCTGTGGACAATGTTACAGCTGCCCATTGGCATGACTGTGTAGAGCATGTGAAAAAGATGGAAGCAAGTTTCGGGAATGTGATATACCCGAGTCGAACATTGAACCAGTCGTCATCGCCTTGGATGCAAGTGATACGGAGGAGGAGAGCGGAGACGACGACCAAGCTGGTGACGAGAACGAGGATGGAGACCTCGGTATTCAGCCTTTAGAATGGTGTTAACAATGAACTAATGCCCCCCCAAGGACAAGTGCTTTTTGAGAGTGGCTAGGACTTCGGACTCTGCTTACAATACACCCGAACACAGGACAGTACTTTTAGGAGCATTCATCAGATTTTCGACTTCGTAAACATGTCACCTCCCGTCTCGTCGTTATGTTTCTGTGCTTAGTTACTTCATAGCCTTGTTTGCGGAGTCTCAGGGTTTCTAAAATCTGCTGTATTTCGCACTGGCAAAGTTAGCCAGCGCGTAATGCGTACTCCACAAAATGAAAGAGAACAAAATTACGATGTAAAAGACAGAATACACGTGAACGCCAACGTAATAACGTAAAACATGTACATTAGTAATAATAATAATTTTATTTGCACTTAGAAGGGTGCAGGTGGTGGTGTGCGGGGCTGAACAGATAGGTGAGAACCCTTACGCATAGCGCCTGCCAGCCCATTACCACCTGCGAAAAACAAAGCACTAACTTAAACAAACTAAATCACAGGTAAAACACGTAACCACTCAGGAAAAAAGGGGGTGAGGTGTGCTAGTGCTGATCTCAAAAATGCCAATGAAGCCCCATACACCCTAGACGGCTTCTTTGAGTGTGTTTTGTTAGTCAGCAAAGGCACATTCAGGGGAGAGTCTAAAACTCTGATTGCTGCTGGGAGCGTCGAAAAATGTAGCACACCGTTCTTCCCCGCAGCTCTTCGAGTTGTCCGGTTCTCTTCCTGATTTGTACGGCTATGGTGAAGTACAAACGAGTCAGTGAGCCGTCCAGAACTTGGCATGCCAGGCGCATGCGGAACAGCTTGACGCCCGTGTTGAAGGGGACGCAGCTCGAATGTCTTCAGCCGGTCGTTGCAGGTAATGGCCGGCCTGAAGGAATTTTCGCCCACCCTAGAGAAATAGTCTGAGATGCCCTTCACTGGACACTCCCGATGTTGTGGATGAAGTGCTGCTGATCTGGGGACCACACTGAGGCAACATCAATCAAGAGGTGGGAACAGCATTGCCATGTGTAGAGTCCGCAGTACAGGTGGCTCGCAGGATTTCATCACTCATGCGACCTAGACTCATCAGAGCGCTTGCCCCCATATACTACCTGCTGACTGCTGTCAGCAACACCAGCCACACCAGCAAAGGGGCCGCTTATGCCTGCACCGCACAATTTCCGCCCGAGTTAGGTTGAGGGCGCTGAAAGCATTCACTAAGTCCAATTGCATGAGATCCATTGCCACCCGGTTTGTCCATGTTGTTGCTAATATAGTGGGACACAGTAGCAAGAGCAGTTTCGCAACCCCTGTTTTGACAGAAACCCATGTTGTGATGGCGATATATGTGAAGTGTTTTCAGAAAGTCCGGGAGGCGTGAGTGGGCTCCTTCAAGGTTCGACACACAAGTTTTGTAACTGACACGGAGCCAACAGCTTCGTGTCCTGTGTGTCCAGTCACTTGGCATAACGAGTCTGACCCGACACAAGAGTGGCCACATTGTTGAGGATCAAGTCGGGGACTGAGACCCTTGGAGTGCAGACCTAGGGGTCGAACATTGAGAGCAGCAACTGCGATAGAATGCGGTTCTTGTAACATTGCCTTGCAAGACTTGGTCATGGTGGGTGAGGTGATGGTTTTCCAGACGCCTAGAACTCGTCTTCAAGTCCCGATTGATGCTTTCATTGGTGTGGTAGAAAGTGGAGTCGTCGTTGACACTGGTTACGTATAATCGGTTGAGGTCTGTACACCGACTCGGGGCGACATACACCAACTTCTGGGGGTGCTTCTTACACGTTCACGAAACTGTCAGTATGTTGCCCCCTGGGACTTGTGAACCGTCATTGTACTGGCTTGCATCAGGGGGAATTGCCTAAGCGCTTGCTACTGACTCTGGTCTTTCGCTGTTTGCAATGTTAGTGAGAATCAATGAGAATGTGACGTCTTTCTGCCACACCACCTGACACAGGGGAAGTATGCGAGACCATGCCACCTCGCCTGGGTGCTGAAGACCTTGTTTTGATCACGAGTTCAGCTCAAAGATGGGACTGCAGCTCTGACAGGGGCAATGCCGCAGATCCAGGCCCTCCGAATGGAGTCGTCGTTGACACTGGCTACGTATAATCGGTTGAGGTCTGTACACCGACTCAGGGCGACATACACCAACTTCTGGGGGTGCTTCTTACACGTTCACAAAATCCGAGTATGTTGCCCTCTGGGACTTGTGAACCGTCATTGTACTGGCTTGCATCAGGGGGAATTGCCTGCGCTTGCTACTGACTCTGGTCTTTCGCTGTTTGCAATGTTAGTGAGAATCAATGAGAATGTGACGTCTTTCTGCCACACCACCTGACACAAGGGGAAGTATGCGAGACTATGCCACCTCGCTTGGGTGCTGAAGACCTTGTTTTGATCACGAGTTCTGCTCAAAGATGGGACTGGCTCTAACAGGGGGCAATTGCCGCAGATCAGGCCCTCCGAATGGAGTCGTCGTTGACACTGGTTACGTATAATCGGTTGAGGTCTGTACACCGACTCGGGGCGACATACACCAACTTCTGGGGGTGCTTCTTACACGTTCACAAAATCCGAGTATGTTGCCCCCTGGGACTTGTGAACCGTCATTGTACTGGCTTGCATCAGGGGGAATTGCCTGCGCTTGCTACTGACTCTGGTCTTTCGCTGTTTGCAATGTTAGTGAGAATCAATGAGAATGTGACGTCTTTCTGCCACACCACCTGACACAAGGGGAAGTATGCGAGACTATGCCACCTCGGCTTGGGTGCTGAAGACCTTGTTTTGATCACGAGTTCGGCTCGAAAGATGGGACTGGCTCTAACAGGGGGCAATTGCCGCAGATCAGGCCCTCCGAATGGAGTCGTCGTTGACACTGGTTACGTATAATCGGTTGAGGTCTGTACACCGACTCGGGGCGGCATACACCAACTTCTGGGGGTGCTTCTTACACGTTCACAAAATCCGAGTATGTTGCCCCCTGGGACTTGTGAACCGTCGTTGTACTGCCTTGCATCAGGGGGAGTTGCCCTGCGCTTGCTACTGACTCTGGTCTTTCGCTGTTTGCAATGTTAGTGAGAATCAATGAGAATGTGACGTCTTTCTGCCACACCACCTGACACAAGGGGAAGTATGCGAGACTATGCCACCTCACTTGGGTGCTGAAGACCTTGTTTTCATCACGAGTTCGCTCAAAGATGGGACTGGCTCTAACAGGGGGCAATTGCCGCAGATCAGGCCTCCGAATGGAGTCGTCGTTGACACTGGTTACGTATAATCGGTTGAGGTCTGTAGCACCGACTCGGGGCGACATACACCAACTTCTGGGGGTGCTTCTTACACGTTCAACAAAAATCCGCAGTATGTTGTCCCCTGGGACTTGTGAACCGTCATTGTACTGGCTTGCATCAGGGGACTCGCCTGCGCTTGCTACTGACTCTGGTCTTCGCTGCTTGCAATGTTAGTGAGAATCAATGAGAATGTGACGTCTTTCTGCCACACCACCTGACACAAGGGGAAGTGTGCGGAGACTATACACCTCACTTGGGTGCTGCAGACCTTGTTCTGATCGGGATACGGTCCATTCGTCACATGCGCACTCGTCACAGGACAATTGAGTCACACGGGACGATTCGTCACACAGGAACATTCGTCATAGGATGACTCGTCACGCGGCCAACCGGTCCTACAATAGTTCGTCCCCAAAAATGTATTGTTCAATTTGGTTCGGGCGGACAAAGTGGCTCACCTGATATCTTAGTATATCTTTGGCTTCTGAAAGACGAATTTAGCAATACATG
>JAZHYW010036556.1:0-15112 GCA_037355805.1 Ixodes ricinus
CGCGTCACGCCAAAAAAAGTTTCTTGTGTCGTTTTGGTCCTGGGCCACGGACCTTTTTTAGGAAAATTTGGCAAAGTCTGAGACCATTAAATTGTTAATTATTTTTTTCGTAATCAACTTTCCCAATTATTGGGCTTAAGGTCACTGTCTCAATTAGAAAATTGCTCAAGCATTGTCAAAAAACACCGTATCAACAAATTGCAGAACGATAGAAGGCAGGAAGCATATTACGGCTTTCAAACCCAGTACAAATTCGACGGGTTTTTAAGTTTCGGTTTGTTATCGGAGCGCATCTCACTCCCGGCGGCATCGCGCGCCCGTGGAGAGATAGTGCATCCAACCTCTGCTGCGCTGTCATCGCGCGACGCAGCGGGGAGCTGGTTCGCATTAATTCTCCACGGGGCGCCGTGCTGCCGGAGCAGAGATACGCTCCGATAACAAACCGAAACTTAAAAACCTGTCGAATTTGTACGGTTTTTCAGAAAGCCGTAAAATGCTTCCGGTGCTTCTATCGTTCTGCAATTTGTTGATTTAGTGTTTTTTGACGATGCTGAGCTATTTTCTAATTGAAACCATGCCACTGTAAACCCAATAATAAAAAAGTTAATTACGCAAAAATAATTAACAATATAATTATCTCGGAACTTCAATAATTTTTCTAAATATCTTCATCCGTAGGATCATTCAGACACTAGCCTTATTTACTGTTGCAACGCGTAGTTTTTGCAATATCGAATTTGTCCACCTTTCGTGAAACAACCGATAGTATATGCATATATATATATATATAATATATATATACATATATATATATATATATATATATATATATATATATATATATATATATATATATATATATATATATATATATATATATATATATCCCTCTCATATCTCAGCAGACGAAGCGATATAGTCAAATCCAGCCGATAAGGACGGGGTCTATTGTAGTAATGAATACCTGTGATTATATAAGCAAGGGTCGTCATCAGTTTAAGTGAAGTGTCATTTTATGAGGCACTAGAGAGGGATCCCACTAAGGCGCCTTTCAGCATTGTTCTCAACACGGTCACGCAACTGATGAAATGTCGCAACATTTCATCCACAGTTTTCAATTTTCTCAATCCCACATCAATGGCACAGCAATGGGCATTAGAATAGCTCAGAACTACGCAAATATTTTTGTGAACGAACTTAAAAGCCCATTTCTTTCTGACCGGCCCCTTCGATCTTTATTTTAAGAATATTACATAGATGACTTTTTTTTTCATGACGGGGGGGGGGGAGGGCACACAGAGGAGCGGCTTCTGAATTTTATACGAGATAATAATTCTGCTCATCCGACGATAATATTTACACACATGTACCCCTATTCAGAGATCACCTTTCTTAACGTCACAGTCGAAATTCATGGACAATCGTTGAAAACAAAACTCTACAGGACGGCTACTGATCGCCAAAATATCTGCATTATAGCAGCTGCCATCCCCGTCCCTGCAAAACGAGTATACTGTATGGGCAAGCACACAGATTTCGACAAATATGCTCCAATGAGGTCGATTTTACCAATAATGCAGCCGCGCAGAGGTAGGCATTTGTTGAGCAAAAATATCCGCCAGCTATAATAAACACGCAATTGAGAAACCTTGCGCACTAGACCGCAATGCGTAAGTTACTAACTAGGCGGGGG
This sequence comes from Ixodes ricinus, assembly GCA_037355805.1. Lineage (NCBI taxonomy): Eukaryota > Metazoa > Arthropoda > Arachnida > Ixodida > Ixodidae > Ixodes > Ixodes ricinus. The sequence goes on from JAZHYW010036556.1 coordinate 1,694, forward strand.
ATCAGTCGCCGAGTGGGCTCGCGCACACCAGCTCGGAGCACGTGGAGCGATAGATCGCGCTGCAGAACCCAGAGATCCTGGGCTCCATCCCCATTCCTGCCCGTTTCCATTTGGATGAACATCGTAGCGGCGAGCGGTCGTGTATCACTACTGCGTGGTGCACGTCAAAGACCCCAGGCTAGCGGTTGTACTGCACTGGCTAAATTTCTCATCTACTGCTGAGAGATTCGTCGTCCGTTGAGACAGACCACATTCTAAGCTGTATAAACATATACACAACCCAATTATATTAACTAGTTCGCCGACAAATCGCAGTAATATCCGGCAGAATAACCTAGTCTAAACCTATTCGACGACGCACCCAACATCAAAAATGTCCTGAAGAAGCATTTTAATACTATCCAACAGAGCGAGAGGCTCAAAACGATCATTCCTTCCTCTCCGCGTGTTGTATCCAGGCGACTTTAGAACTGGAAGGACGCTTTGGTGAGGGCCAAGACCACCTCTGCCGGAGAGACAGGGAGCCGTCTGTGGGAACTTATATATAATAGACTGATTTCCGTTAACTTTAAACTTGTAGCGTTCGTAGGAGAATGTCAGGAAGCGTCCGATACGTTTCGTTGAGAAAAGAACACTGCTTTATTTCTGTACAAATACAAAGGGCGAAGTCACCGACACGGGCAAGGAAAAGAGAGAACAACAGCAAAAAAAAGAAGGAGAGAGAGGGGCGTGTGTATAAAACGATACCTTCCCGTCTCCAGATGTATCCGAGTGGAAGGCGCTGGGAGCGACCCTCCCTTTCACGGCCCCCTCACATTCCGGGACCCGGTAACCGCAAATGCGCAAACGAGGGTCTGTTTACGTTTCGTGACGTTCGCTTCGTTTCTTGGAACGCGGGGCCACCGAGTTTGGCCGAATAAACAACAACGTAAAAATAGATTCTACACCGTCCGTGCATAAGACCGCTATGTCGAGATTATCAACCTGTTATCCGCACGCAATCCGCTAACAGCGCAGGATCAAACTTTACGTTTAAAATTAGGGGTCGAACAAATTGCTCCAAAGCGAACGTAGTATACCTGCTGGAACGCTGGCGAGTGCCAAATGCAGTACGTGGGTCATTCCCAAACTCCCTTCCGCTTGCGTTTTAACAACCACGAGAAACACCTGCAGGCATTCCCATTCTGTTCTTCTCTAAGCAATTAAAAGCCTGGCCACTCGGTCGAGAAACTAACCATTACGCTCCCAAAATCAGGCTTCTGATCACATCACGAGCGAGCACAGAAAGAATCGTTCCCAATCCTACAATTCAATACACTTCGAACAGGAATCAACGAAGACCCCGGAATATTAATGACCCTGAAAATTAGCAACCATTAAACTAATTCGTGGGTGAGGTGGGAAGACCGTGAACCGTTCCCTAGACTTCTATATAAATATCGAGATTGTTGGGGGTATAGTCATACCACTATCTGTCACAAATGACGAGGTGCCGAAGAAGGAATAACTGAGAAAACTGAAACGATTAATGCGGCGAACGTGTCCGCAAAACAAAAAGGAAACAGAAGATAACAACAGAGCGCCGCGGGCGTCGAAGTCGGCGTAATAACAGGGTCGAACGCTGGGCAGAGGCTGACTCCGGCTCGCCACGCGGAGCACCTTTTTGTACCGGCGTGGGTTTCTGGAACATTCTGCCTAGAACGTTTGACGAGTAGAACATTTGTAAATTGATGAGATGAGAAAGTTCTCGAACTTGCGAGAACGACATGTAGAAAGAATAAATAAAAGAATATTCTGCTACCTGGAATCAAACCCATTCTTCAGCGCGACAGTCAAGCGCGGTAACCATACGGCCACGCACGCTCTTTTTCTTTCTTCTTTATTGTCGGCCACGCACGCTCTCGCTCGGTGATGCGCGTGGCATTACTTTCCCCTTAAAAGAGTATCGTCCCGGTGCAACTTCACGGGAAATTAATAAGGAAACAAAAACCCAAAATAATGGTAAACTACAGAGGCTTGTAAAACACAGTCCTATCGAGCTTAGTACACAAACACCGTTCACAGTTCTACTGATCGTAATACGTCTCGAAGCGCACGACGTGGACGACTTCAGGTCGTGGAGCGCGACGCGATGAAGTCCGTGTGCCGTCGTGCACCACCTCGTAGTTCATTATCGCGACTCGACGAACGCACTTTGTGGGGTCCGAAGTATCTCTTCAGGAGTTTCTCGCTTAGACCGCGTCGTTGTATTGGGGTCCAGACCCACACACGGTCTCCGGGCTTGAAGCTAACGTCGATCCGCCGAAGGTTGTACCGGGTAGGTCGGTACATTATTGATCGTGAAACCGGAGTCGGCCGAGCTGGCGATCTTCTCCAGCTCGTTGAGCAACAACCTGGACGACTTGGCTCCCACCGTCACCTGGTTCGTTAGGGTAGCATCCCGTCGAGCATGGTCGTTATTTTTCGGCCCTGCACCAGCTGAAACGGTGATACTCATTTAGTCCCTTGCACCACATTGTTGTAAGCAAACGTCCCGTAGGGTAACACCTCGTCCCACGTCTTGTGCTGCACGTCGACATACATAGAGATCATGTCGGCGATAGTTTTGTTTAGCCTTTTTGTAAGTCCATTTGTCTGCGGAAGGAACGCAGTGGTTCGGCTGTGGCTGGTGCTACTAAAACGAGGGATTTCTTGCGTCAGTTCAGCCTTAAAACAATGATCCACGGTCGGTAGTGAGAATTTTGAGAGCGCCGTGCAGGAGGACGTTGGACTTGATGAAAAACTTGGCGACTCCCACAGCATTCCCTGAAGGAAGGGCTTTCGTTTCGGTCTAGTGCGCAAGTTTGCGCACTAGACTGATAGCGCTACCTTTGGGCGGAGAATGAGCGTTCGGCGATGCCTAGCTTATTTTCGCTGTACAAAAAAACTCTGCACTTTTTTTTGTGACACACTGCACATGTTTTTGTTTTGTTAACTAGAACATAATTATTAAAATATCTGTGAAATATTGGCTAATGCGATCAGTCAAGGTGTGTTATAGGGAAATAAAAATAAAATATACGGGAATAACTCACCGGGTAAGGCAACGAAATACGGAAAAATTTGTTTTGTAACTTTTCAGGTGGTTAAAATGAATATACAGTGGGAAATAGAAACTTGCTGAGCGGAATTTAAAATCCCTAAATCAGTCATTCTTTGAAAGTAGTGAAGATTGTGGCGAACACGGGGGTGCGCTCAGGATGAAAAGATTTTCAGTCGTGTTTTCAGAGTGTGCAAATATGCACATTGGATTTTTTAGTGTTACGGAATCAGCACGTACTTAGCTAAATTTTATGTAATATGCAGAAAAACAGCATGTATTTTAGATGTTCGGAGGTGAGTTGTTCTTAAGGTGAAACATGTTTGCTTCGGTCTTGAAGTTTAAATATGCTTTCCATGTTTGTAGGAAGACTACATTCCACACACAATGTTGGCCAAGTGCAGTGGCGAAAAACTGTTCACCGAAGAATTGGCATACGACGCCTATTGTGAAACAGCTCTTGGGGTAAGTTTCGTTGTTTAAATTTTTGTCCAGTTCTCAATTCACCAAAGTTAGAAAGCGAAAATACGCGATAAAACCCAATTTAAAAAACAAATCTCCACCAGCTAGCTATATTCTCTTTGCGCACATTACTGGCCGAACTTACACAAAATTGTTTGCCACTACCCCACTTTTTTATGACATTTTACCGGCATACAAATCCAGAATTATACGTCATTATCACAGAAAGAATGCGTTTACCCATGCTGAAGAGAAGGCAACCGCGAGAAGATTTCTTCCAATTGCCCAGCGCCGCAATTTGGTTCCCGCCTGTATTGCACTTCATAAAACCACGGCCCTACAGTCACTGAAAGCTCCAAAAACGCAGCAATTTTCGAGTCCCGAGCATCTAATTATAGTTTGGCAGTCGCTGAGTTTTTAGCGTTTTCCAATAAGGACGTAAAAGACCGAATCTGGGTGCAAGAAGCTTGAACATACACAGAGCGACGCACTGCGTTTCTTCAGCTGCCAGTGAGTCTAGTCGCTGTTCGTCTAGAAAGCCAGGGTCCATTCTTTTTAAACACCGACAGATTAAAGCATCATTGAAGCGATTTTTTTGCTTTGCTTAAAGATCGCCTAAAAGTCTCTGACGCTAATGCCCTAGAAAACACGCTTTCGTTGTTTTACCACACGCAGTAGAAGTCGCAGAAAGATGAAAGAAAAATGAAAGAGCGTTTACAACTCCCTGTAACGCCGAACTGAGAGCGCAACTCTTGAGGGGGGAAGGAAGGGTACTGAGGGGAGGGTAAACTCCTCCTCTCTCCACTTCCTCCTCCTCCCTTCCCCTCCTCCTTCCTCCTCCCCTTCCTTCTCCCCCTCCTCCTCATCCTCCTCCTTTATCCTCCCCTCCTCCTCCCTCCCCCTCTTCCTCCTCCACCTCCCTCCTCCTTCCTCCTCCCCTCCTTCTTACTCCCCCTCCTCCCCTTCGTCCTCCCCTCTTCCTCTCCCTCCTCCCCCTCCTCCTCCTCCTCCTCCTTTACCGCGCGGTGCATTATGGGATATTTCCCATGATGCACCGCGCGTTGACGCCGATGGCGACGGCGACGGCGACGCCGCTCAAGCCGGAAACGGGCGCTCTAAAACTAGCAGCGTTCACCTAATCAACTTACAGAATGAAACAAGCGGCGACGTGATCTGGAGCCGACTACACACGGCCAAATTTTATCATAGCCACGCGCTGGGGTTTGCTAAGCAGAGGTCACGCTATTGTCGTTATTGTAGGAATTGGACACGGATCACTAAAAGAATACCTGTCGAGCTTTTCATAATCACGAGCCCGAATCCTGTGCTCACGCAATGCTTGGGTCCAGAATATTTAGCCGCATACAGATATCGTCACTGGCGGATGCTGCGATCCCCAGCTACGTCATGAAATTTTGCGGAACAGAGATAGAAAAAAAAATGAAAGCCGTTTACAACTCCCTGTAACACCGAATTAGAGCGCAGCTCTTGAGGAGGAGGAGGGAAGGCACGGGCGGGGGGGGTTCACGTGACCTCAGGGAGGGGGGGGGTCTCGTGGCCTGGGGGTCACGTGACCTCGAGGAGGGGGGGATTTTCCCTGCTAAATTTAGCGGGGAAAAGTTTCCGCTAAATTTAGCGGGGAAAATTTTCTGCTAGATTTAGCGGGGAAAACTTTCCGCTAAATTTGGCGGGGAAAATTTTCCGCTAAATTTAGCGAGGAAAATTTTCCGCTAAATTTAGCGGGAAAAGTTTTCCCTAGATTTAGCGGGGAACATTTTCCGCTATATTTAGCGGAGAAAATTTCCCGCTAGATTTAGCGGGGAAATTTTCCGCTAGATATAGCGGGGAAAATTTCCGCTATGCGGGAAATTTTCCCGCTAGATTTAGCGGGAAAAATTTTCCGCTAAATTTAGCGGGGAAATTTACCCATCGTGCACCGCGCGGTTACGCCGACGGCGACGACGACGACGCTCAAGCAGGAAACGGGCGCCTAAGAGCTGCGCTCTAAAAAAAAGCTCGCTGTTGTTCTTGAAACTATAAGGCAATAATTAGAGTTTTTTGGTCAGTGACGTTGCAGGCGAGTATACTTGGTTCCCCTAGTGCGAGTAAGCTCGTCTAAAGTGAAACACGATGCAAGCGAATATTATCGCTGGGCACCATTTAACGTTTCACATGTTACGTCACCTATACAAGTGTCTAGTTTCCCCACTAAACGGATTGGGAAAATGTATGTCACATCAAACGCTACATCCCTTTCTTATTCTCTCCCTTCCGATCACACATTATATATCTTCTTTTCCAATCTCCTTGTGTGGTTTCCTCCGATCAGCCTATACTTCATTTCCTCCCACTTCCTCCTCACCTCTTTGCGCCTTGCTCTTTCCTATATGTCTCCCCATCCCCCATTCTATAATGTCTCCTCCCTCTCCGTGCCTAGTAACGTGGCAGATGATATCGGTTTTCCCGCTCAATTTAGCACAGGAATATACATCACGCGACAAACCAACTTTCTTTCCTCCTCCCACTATCCTTCGTTCCTTACTACCTTCCTCCCTATTCCCTCTTCTACCGTGCACACTGCCCATCCCCTATCCGCCTCCCTTTCCCTGTTTCCCTCCCTCCCTGCTTCCTATCTTTCTCCCCGTTCCCCTCACCCCCTTCCTTCCTCTTTGTATCCCCTTCCCCCCACGTCCATGGTCAAGCGACACACCAATTGAGTTCCACGAAAACTATAAAACGATGAATTGACAGTGACAATTTTCCTCAAAGTCCTATAATGCGTAGAATGCCGTATTATGAGCGATGGTTTCAATCGTTTGGTAGACATTACAGAATCGGTCAAGGATTTTGGAATTCCCAATTTAAAAGAGCACTCTCAGCTCCGCCCACCAGGATTAATATCAGCTAGAAGTCAAGTCTTGTGCACGACGTCATTGATACCTTATTTCCGGCTTGTCAGAAGCGTAAAACAGACTGATGCTCGACGAGAGACAGTGTAAAGAAGGAGACACGTAAGTATTGGCGTCGCCATCGTTTTCAGATGCTGCAAGCCGCGATTGCGACTGTGCTGGTTCATGCTAGGCGACGATTCGTGGATGCATCCGTGATCATGTAAAGGAAAGGGGGGGGGGGTGGAGGCGCGAGTCTCGTTTTCTAAATGGTGTTGCTATGATACGCAGAAGCGTGTCGCCAGTTGCCTCACGCACTACTTCGTTAAACCGGCAGCCTGTCCTCGCACACTGCCGATTCGATGCCGAACACGGCTGCGACTTGCGCTGCCGTGTTCAGTGTTTTTAAATTTTTCCGATACCTCCGATTACAATACCAGAAAACAATACGATGCATGATCAAATACATTTGCGGAAGATCGGGTATTTTTCTCAAGGTTATTGGAACAATCTTCTGAAACTTCTCTAAAGTGGTAGCACAGGAAACGAATACGCCTCTTCTAGACATCATGATGACTGAAACTTCCTGCTAATTTTCTGCGTCCACATTAAATACTTAACACACCCCTCAAAACTTGTCGGTGAATATATCAAAACCTGTTGGTATTTCGCCAATTGCCTAATTTAGTTAAGGTTCTCATCGTAACTACTGTGAACAGTGCAGTGGAAACATGACCAGTAACAGCTGTAATTGAAAATATAAATAATTCGTTTTATTTTATTAGCTTGCTTATGCTGTCACAACTCTTCCGTCATCTTGTGTTCGTCGAGCTTGAAAAAAATATGTTGAAGACGGTACCCTTCTAGAGACCTTGTAACACGAACGCTCTAAAGTGTCGTTGAGCCGCCAATACTTGACATACCTATCGTGTCATTCAGACCAACTGAGTTGCCCGGGCTACTTCTAAACCATAGATCAGCTGTACGCCATAAAACCTACGAAAAAAGATAAAAGTGTAATTTAAATGATGCAAGGCATTCTCTAGGTTCCACGATTTCCTGCTTAAACACGAGCATTGTGCGTTGATCTATACTATGGCAAGGCACGGCCAGTATACAGCCGCTAGGTTTGTCTAAAGTTACAACCTTTATAGGGTTATACAGTCGGGATTTGGGACGTAGTAGTGCAAGGTGATTCATTCACCAACTTCAGCTAGCGCAAACGGTAGAGACATAATTGAAGCCGCATGATCATCACAGCAACTTACCAAACAATTTCCCCTCCCTCTACAGTAACTGCTGCCATGACACTATTTGGGTATATACCTTCCCGTGCGTTTCAAGAGAGTAGGTGCGTCGCTTACGCGTGCCGTCGGCGATGCAGCCGGCGCCGCCATCTTGACCGAAATTGGCGGAGTGACTTGAGTCAAACTACGTTTGCAAGCTCATTTGGGCAAAGTATTGATGACGCCACCGTTTACTTCCGGTTGTTGGCCCTTGACTCATCTATCGTTGACTCAACGACACCTGAGAACGTCAGCGTAAAAAGGACACTGTACCCACTTCTTCCGTGAAAAAGAATTGTTCGAATAAAAATCGGTCCAGTTATATGAAACGTAACAACTACCTTATTTTATATTCAGTTACATGAAGGCCGGAAGCGACTCCAAACAGGTGTATGACTGCTTAAAGGAGCCCTTGTCGCTTTGTAGTTTTTTGAAGTGCATATTGCAACGCGCAGGGCCTAGCAAGCAACGCCCGGGCGAGAACTTCGAGAAGATTCGCATTTCTTCTTACTCTGGACGTAACTTTTATAATTTCGCTCTGATTTCTTGTTCTCAAAAGTGCCTGTTCGTTCTCGCCCCGAAGGCGTGACACTCGAACATTTTGGGCCGAATATTCCAGATGGTGAAGCACACTACACTCTAAGAAAAAAGGAAACCTGACTTGCTCCCTCAAGAGAGCAAATGCGCTGACACAACCAATGGTCCCCTAGGGGAGCAACCGTAACGGAAGAAACCCCTGCTCCCCTACCGTTACTCCCTCAAAGTTCAACCTCGGGACTAACTTTTGCACCCGCTCATTTAGGCCACTGGGACTAAATATCGGGCCCTTACCCTAATTATTACAAAATTGCGCCCTTATACACCCAGGTGGCGCTAGTCAATCTCAAATTCAAAATTAGTAAAAAATATGGAATCTCTAGGGTAGATCTGTTCCACGCTCATTACATTCACATAGGAACAACGCTCATTTTACATTTGCACACGTATTATACATTTTAACATGGACAAAGAATTAGAACACAGATGACACACGCACACAACACACACGCAGAACACGCACGCGACGACACTCACGCCAGGACGCGCTAATTCAATCGCCACTCAAAACTCTACTCATGCGCCTTTTATGCTGATCCTATGAAAGGAGTCGTTTTGTTAGTGACCATCTCAGCCGTGAATGACGTTACAAATATGGTGCTGCTTTGGTACCAATATAGTTCTCCAATATTTTTGCTAAACTTTCCAAGGAGTGTATCAATTTGCAAGAAGTAATTGTACACACAGTAATTATTTGTGACAGTCTATATATAAAACAGCGTCCCCATAGGCTCCCAGCAGCCATGTTCTCGCGTCCCCGCATAGACAGCCCTACTTTGCGGATGCGCGTCTCCTGGCAACCCCATCGTCTCTTGCGAAAAACAAAACAAAACATAGATTGTAAAAAATACAAAAATAAAAGAAACCAGAATGAATCTTTTTTGCCTTAAAACGTTTTTACCACGTGCTACGTGACTATTTTCATCCCAGTTAAATCAACAATAAAATAAAAAAAGCTTTCAAAGTACGTTCGAACCAATGCAAAAGGGAAGGACTCCAGGACAACGGTCAAAAGCCGCATGACCAGTGCATCAACAATGGCGGCGCTTGAGTCAGCGCTGGCTTCCACGACATACTGGAGAGAGGTGGCGATCGTTATAAAGTCAGCTTCAACCCTCAAACATGCCCACTCTTGTAATTTCTGTAGCTACGGTTGTCTGTGGATACCTTCTCCTGCGTTCCGAAACATTAAGTGCGTCGCTAACGCTGGAGATCGGCGATGCACTTCGTCAGCGCGTCTTTTGTTCCCGCGCTCTTGTTCGAGCGCGCCTTTCGTTGCTCTTGCTCCCGCGCTTTTGCTCCCGCGCCCTTTCGGTTAGTTTCGGTCGAGTGCAGTTAGTCCTCAGCATTTGCTCACGGTACCTAGCTCGAACCAAATGGTCTCCTCGGGTAGCAAATGGGAGTTCAGAGGTCCGAATGCTGCCGGTAGTACTCTTAGACCATCTTTTTTCTTAGAGTGATAAGAAGCTGCGCAGGACTTTTGTCGAGTTAATCTCGCTCTCGCTTGATGTTACACCGCCGAATCGCCGCTCGCTTTTCTGGTGTCTCGACGCTCGTCCTTTACTTTGTTTTCTGGCACAAGTTCGCTGATTAACACTTTATTTTCAGTTTACATTTGTCGAGCACTTTTCTATTCGTTACATTTCTGGTGAAGGTGCGGGATAACCGCAGCCCACGAAGCGATCTCCTCTGAGGCATGCGTGCAAGACCGACTCCCGGCTCACGAAAACCGTCCGTAGAGAATACAGACACCCGAGGAAGCCGCCGTGTTCAAGGTTTTCCCTCGCAATTTGATCTACTGCAGGAGAACACTCACCAGTTGACGAAGCCGACGATGAACAACCAATCGTCGCAGACCCCTGCCACCGCCCCCATCGTCTACTTGCCCGCTGCCCCTCGGACCGCTGCTTCCTTTCACGGCAGCGTCTACGAAGACATCAGAGGACTAGATCGATGAGTTCGAAGCGAGTTTTCCGACACAATGGATGGACGTTTGAACAGAGCCTTCAGAACGTCTACTTGTCCCTGGAAGAAACTGCTCGGCATCTGGTACGAGAACCACGAGGCCTCAATCAGTTCGTGGAAACAACTCAAGGAAGAACTCCGACGCTCCTTCGCAAGTCACCAGCTGACGGGAACATGCTGTAGAGATTTTTCAGGCAAGGGTTCAGTGCCCAAATGAGAGCATCGTCGGATTCGTCGAGGACGTGCTTCGACTCAGCAGCCGAGTGAACCCGGAAGCCTCTGAAGCCAAGTAACTGATGATTTTCATGAGGGGTTCCAAGAGAACATCTTTGGAGGTCTTGTGCGCAACCCAACTCTGACTGTCGAGGCTTTCGATGACGGAGGCGTCGAACACCGAACGCGCCCTCCTTGCGCAAGTCAGCCACTACCAGCGACTTCCCAACGTCGCTGACCCTACGCCGTTCATCTGCGACATCGGCACCAGCATCCGGGGCATACGCTAGATTATACGCGACGTCGTCCGGGAGAAGCTCAAGAAGCTGTTTCTCACTGCCGAGCGCCCGGCTTCGCTTCGGTCGCCGAGGTCGTTCGCAAAGAATGTACATCGAGCATTCCAGCCGCAGGCTCCCGTTAACGTGCCAGCCACTGAGGTACCGACGTTGACCTACGCGGCAATTGCCCGCCAACCATCGCAAGCTGCTCCACCGTAGGTGGCGCTTCCACGCCATGAACTTCGAGCACCGCAGTACTCCCGACGTCACGAAGAACGGGTCCAGTACGTCCTACTGGAACAACCTGCACCTAGGAAGACCGACGTCTGGAGGACGGCCGACCGACGTCCGCTGTGTTACCAGAGCCGGGAAGCCGACCATACGTACCAGCGATACGCCTACCGGCAGATTGAGCTTCGAGGGTTGGCCTCGAATGCCCCCGCCATAAGAGCCGGGAACGAGCACGGGATATTGAGGAGTGCCTTCATCGTCCGCTGTCCCTGTCCCCTGGTGATTCCGTTCGCCTTCAGCCCGTCATCCGGCGTCGACAATTCGCAGGTCCCGCCGAGATGGCCTGTTTCCTCTGCGTCGCCGGGAAAACTGGGCGCGGCCACTACTGGAGATGGAGTTGCCCTAGACGACCGTAAGAAAGATCCTTCAAGACTGTCGGAGGGCACCCACTCTAGGGACGACAAACGTCGGAACGCACAATGCTGCAAGGGTGCCCAACAACCTCAACGTTGTCATCGACGGCCACGACGCGTCGGGACTCGTGGACACCGAAGCAGACTGCTCAGTTTTGAGTGGGAAGCTTTCTCGCCGCATTCGGAAAGTCACGATGCCCTGGGACGGCTCGCAAATACGCACCGCCGGAGGACACCTCAACACTGATTTTGGGAGGTGCACTGCTCGCTTCTAAATTCACTGGCGGACCTGTCCAGTCAAGTTCGTCGTCATTCATGACTGTGCGGGAGACATCATCCTTGTCATGGACTTCATCTGTGATTACGCTGGCGTGATCGACCTTGGAGCGGACGAGTTGTCGTTGCTAACGCACGTGCTACCTCCGAAAGGATCCAAACCGATGCCAGCCGCTGTTCGAGTCATTGCTGAATACGTGTACCTGCCGCCGTGGTCGAGTGTTCTTATACCTGTCGTTGACCGATGCATTTGCCTGCGGGAAGTTCTTCTAGAAGGCAACGTCCAAGTGCTTCTCAAAAGAGGAATAGGCGTCGCAAGCCGCATAACAGAGCTTCAGAATGGACGAAGTTGGGTCCATCGTGACAAACTTTCGACAAGAGGCGCAGTGCCTCACGAAAGTTGTTGCTGCAGGCCACGTTCGAGGAACCCCGGAAGACCGCCGAAATCTCCGCGATCTTGGATGAGCTCTCGCCATCTCAGCCGTGCAATGTACCGAAACCGCAGCTCGACGTAAACTTTAAGGCAGACTGGTGCCTCTCCGAAATACTCTACTTAAGGTACTGTATTTCAAATACCTTTTGCTGAACCTTGGTATCTCCCAACTACCTTTGGTCGAGGGTATTCGATACGTTTTGAATTAAATGTTTGCGTTTGTTGTACTCATTATCACAAATACATTTTTGACATTTCGCCATTTTCTCAGTTTTGCGGTCTAAAGTGCCGTGGGCGTGACACGAGCAAACGTGAACATTCTTTCGAGCAAACTGATTCTGTTGCTAGGTCCGATAAGGTACGGTGACTTAGATTGAGCTCATGGAAATATCGCTTTTGTGCCGATTGTGACTCATTCACTCCAAAGTTTGTACAATGAGGGTTTTCCCCTCAGCTTCCCGAAGGCGCCTTTTGTCTACTAGAGATTTTCCCCAAGAAACTCCTCAAACAAACGCGGTGGTTTTACCCAAGTAAAGATTGCTGCACTGATGTGCAACGCCGAACGGGAAACGACGAACGACATTAATGCAGACTTTAGCGCCTAGAAAACAACAAATATAAGAAAATGAGAAGTGTACACGAAAAAAAAGATACTTTTTTTTGCTTGTTGCATACTTGACCCCGACACGGCGAAAGGTTGTTTGCTTTTTTATTTTTGTCGTCATTCCGTCATTTATGGCTGTCGTGAACACTCTCTGTAATAGCCTCGTCCCACTAGAGCGACAAACAGCGATTTTTGTCCGACGACACCACAAAGTTCCGTGTCGCCGATGCTGTCCCACTGCAACGACCAAGACCCGCGACAATCGCCGACACGCGCCGACAAACGATCGACGACGGACAAGTTCTTGTCTGTCGTTGAACTGAAGCACCAAGCTGTCCCACTGAGGAACATGTCTCGGAGACAAACTCACCCTCCTCGCCCGTTTATGCCTTCTGTTGCCTCCCTTCCCACCCCTCTACCCTTCCTCCCGTTCCTCCCGTGGCTCGCTCCGCCGCTCGCGCCTTCAGAAAGCCCTTGGCGGCCACTCCTCGTTCCCGTAGTTCCGGTCCCTCGATTGCTCATAGTGGTCGCGGGCGCGGCTTGCTTGCTGGCGCCGGATGGTCGTGCTGCGAAAGGAAATTTGCTGTGGCTGGTTTTGCTCGCGAAAACTTGGTGCGCGAGGTGGTGCTTCAAGACGTCGAAATCTACGCCCCTGCATCAGGATGGATACACCCATGTTCGAGGACTGACCAAA